>JAAGNO010012778.1:43446-66089 GCA_033439905.1 Ceryle rudis | reverse complement strand
TCTGACTTTCCTTTATAAGAAAAATGTGATTGTAACTCAAATTAGCCTCAAAGATTCAAGAAATTCCTTATTGCTGTATATTAACCTCAACTACCCGCAGACTGTCTCCATGTTATTTTTTTCTCTAATTCCACGGATCTTGGCATTTTTGTGCGACACGACTAGAGAGAAACCATGCAGGAAGGTAACCACTGGGTGAACAGAACTGCTACTGGGACAGCAGATTTCTGAGAGTTGATGCTGCGAAAGTGTGGCAGCTTTAGTAAATATTTAGAGAACTTCTGCTCAGGAAGATGCTAAGAATAGTAAACAATTTTATCAGAACCTCCAATTTTCAGTAGCACAATAACAGAATCACAGAATGGTAGGGGTTGGAAGGGATGTCTGGAGATCATCTAGTCCTATCCTCCTGCCAAAGCAGGATCATCGGGACCAGGTTGCACGGGATTTTATCCAGGCATGTTTTGAAAGTGTCTAGAGAAGTAGACTTCACAACCTCTCTGGGCAGACTGATCTGGGCCTCTGTCACCCTCAAAGAAGCTTTTCCTTGTGTTTAGTTGGAATTTTCTGTGTTCTAATTTGTGCCCATTGCCCCTTGTCATATCACTGGGCACCATGGAAAAGAGACTGGCCTCGTCCTCTTGACATCCACCCTTCAGATATTGATAAGCATTGATGAGATCCCCTCTGAGTCTTCTCAAGGCTAAACAGCCCCAGGTCTTTCAACTTTTCCTCATCAGAGAGATGCTTCAGTCCCTTAATCACCTTTGTAGCTCTCTGCTGGACTCTTTCCAGTAGTTGCCTGTCTCTCTTGTACTGGGGAACCCAGACCTGGACACAGTATTCCAGATGTGGCTTCACTAGTGCAGAGCAGAGGAGGAGGAGAACCTCCCTTGACCTGCAGGCCACACTCTTCTTAATGCACCCCAGGATACCATTGGCCTTCTTGTATGCAAGAGGACACTGCTGGCTCATGGTTAACTTGTTGTCCATCAGGACTCATGATTCCTTCTCCACAGAGCTCTTTTCCAGCAGGCCAACCCCTAACCTGTACTGGTGCATGGGGTTGTTCCTTCCCAGGTGCAGGACTCTATACTTGCCCTTGTTAAACTTCATTAGGTTCTTCTCTACCCACCTTTCCAGACTGTCCAGGTCTTGCTGAAGGGCAGCACAGCCTTCTGGTGTGTCAGCTACTCCTCCCAGGTTTGTACTGTCAGCAAACTTGCTGAGGGTACACTCCATCCCTTTAGACTGGACCCATCCCTGAGCACTGGGAAACACTAGGTATAGGCCTCCATCTAGACCCTGTGCTGCTGATCATAACCCTCTGAGCTTGGTCATTCGGCCTCAATCCACCTCACTGTCCACTCATCTAAACCACACTTCCCGAGCTTACCTATAAGGATGAGAGACACTATCAAAAGCCTTGCTTAAAGAAGGTAGACAATATCCACTGCTCTCCTTTCATCTACCCAGCCAGTCACACCATCTTAGAAGGCTATCAGAGTTGTCAGCTTCCCCTTGGTGAAGCTGTTCCATAGTCTTACTGGGGTGGAGGTGAGGCTGACTGCACTGTAATGTCCTGGGTCCTCCTTGCCCTTTTTGAAGACTGGCGTGACCGTGGCTTTCCTCCAGTCCTCCGGCACCTCGCCTGTTGTCCATGACCTTTCAAAGATGTTGGAGAGTGGCTTAGCAATAACATCAGCCAGCTCTCTTAGCACTTGTGGGTGGATCCCATCAGTGCCCAAGGATTTGTGTGTTGTCCCATTTGCTTAAATGATCTCTAACACAACCCTCCTTGACCAAGGGAGAGTCTTCCTTCCTCCAGACTTTCTCCCTTACCTTAAGGGACTGGGATTGCTGAGTACATGACTACCTATCTATGTGTCATTCTTCCTTGCAAGAAGGTTATATACGTTCAGGAAGTCAAGTGACACAGGTTATGTCTTTCTCCACAAAAATCCACATTATTTTCTTAAAATGTTGTCAGAACCCAAAAGGTTCACACTTCTGTGATTACCTGGTGCAAGCATAATCAGAATAGTGTTGTATTCAGAGAAGGAGGGGATATTGGTGTCCACAGAAGATTGCCAGGAGACAGCAATGTGGCAAAAGCTCCAAAGCCCTGTTGGCATGCGCCCTGTGAAGCTGGTCTGGTCATGGTACTGGAGGGGTCAGATGAAGTGATGGGCTGGTGGCTGCTGCTGTGGAAATGGGGAATTGCTCTTCATCTTCTGCAAAAGGGCTGTTCCTGTTTGGCATCAGTAGGATCCCTGTACCTGACTTCACAGGGTTTTCCTTGTAGGTATGTCACTATTCTGTGCTTTTTTGTGAGTGCCTTCCCTGGAGAATGAAAAGTAGCCTCTCATTCATGTGATAGCAAAATTTGCTTTTGCCTCTGCTACTGAGAGTCTTTCAAGTTGACTCAATAATATTATTTTTTTTCCTCCTGTATACCTCTGAAGCATCAATTGTCCCATCTGAAAGAGGTGGCAGGTGTCCAGGGTAACAAGACATTTAACATCTGGATGGTCACAATGAGGAATGTTTTTAGTGCTAGGTGTCTTGTTGAGTAGCAGCTAGTCTTGTGATCTGGACTAATTGTCAGCATTACAGGAGGAAACCTGCTCAGTCTGGCTTTCATCGCATAAAATCATCCCACTAATCCTACTTGCTTTCAATAAAATCTTTTTGTAGCTGAAGAGCTATTGAAACTGAATTCAGAAGGGACTTCTCAGAAGCAAACTGTTCCTGTGGATTCTTTCTGTAGGTCCCCTAGTAAGGTTATTTGATACATACTTCAGCAATTTGATTGCTTGCATCCAACTTTTTTCTTTTTTTTTTTTTTTTTTTCCCTCTCATCTTTCTCTGTCCAAGAAAATCTGTTTCACCATGCATGTCATTACCTGACTTTATTTGTGACTTCTGTTATCCCCTGGTGGAATACAGGGATGCTGAGGTTATTTGGGCATAGAAACAGCAACACTTTTTGATTCCTATGAAGTAATGCAGTGTATCTGTTAAGCGGTACAAATACTTGCAGGAATATGAGATCTGCCTTCTTTCTATTTTAAATCAATTTCACAGTCTTGATCCTTATTATTTAAGGTGTCTCCAGACCCAGGATTTCTTAAGGGCTGGCTAATACTCTGGTGAAAGCTGCTGTCAATAACAGCAGGCTTTTAGCATAACTTTTCAGTCATGATAGAACTCATAACTTAATAGACACGAAAACTGTAGTTTTAAAGCATTATGCAGGAACAATCAGCAATAATAACTAGAAGAGTAATTCTACTTTGAGTAACAGTGTTTTGAATATGTTACCTGTTACCTAGAGAAAAAGTAATAATATAAGCAAGTTAAGAAGTTGAGTAGAGAAAGCCAGGGAGCAACTTACACTGATAGGTTAGGGTTTTTTTATTTTAATGACTGTTAAGAGCTATGTAGTACGTAACACAACTCGCCACTAGAGAGGGAATTTTAACTGATGTTAAGGATGTCAGAAGGTATGAGGAACTGACAGCAGAAGAGTCTGCAAAAATGAGTGGCAAGAGCAATAATTAAACTGAAACAGATCAAATTGAATTACTATTTCATGTGTTCCATAGCTTGGATTCCTAGTAATCTTTAGTACCTTAATACTGGCATGTTAGGATTCTTGCTCTGTGTCAGCATCTTTAACAATGGCGGTTGAAGCAGATGGACAAATAAGTCTTAAGTCTAAATAAGCAATACCTGAACTCTAAGTGAAAAGAGCTGGGTTAAACATGAACTGAACATAGCACCTGGAAAAAAACTTGAAAAATTAGCGGTGGAAAAAAGAGAAATGAAAAAAAAAAAAAAAAAAAAAAAAAAAGAGAGAATAATAGACAAGTAGTCTTGTGTAACCTCTGAATGATGATAGTAAAGCTGTAAGAAGCTTGATGAGTTGTCAAACTCATGTCAGCTGAAGCTGCTTGTTCAGTGTTTGAAATGGTAGATTTTCAATATCTAAACTATACACACAGTTGTTATTTCCTGCTTACCTAGTGAATGTTCAAACTGAAAGGACATCAGAGTATGGACAGATGTCATAATGCCTTCAAAAGAGAAAGTCTTGGAAATATTAGATGTCATAAATGAAGTAACTTACTACAAATGCTACATCTGGGTTCACTAAGTTATTATGGTTGAAGTTATCCAAAATACGATAACATACGGCAAGACTTTTTGCATGGAGGGGGAAATGTGAAATGTGCTTAGGAACTAGGAATAAACCCAAATCCTTCACTGTTTTGGTGGAGAGGGCTGATGAAGATTCTAATTTGATGAGATGTAAAATCAGCAAAATTTTCTATTATAGGTTACCTACCCTAACTTAATTTAGGAATGTCTGTCTCATAAAGGAAACTTGAATCCAGCACACTGATTTGTACCACTTCCAATGCAAAGTTCGTTGCACGTGTGGTGTCACTTTGAAAGTAAAATGATAATTTCCAACCTTCAAAAATGTCAGAAGCTCAACATAGAGAAATGCGAACGTTGGCACTGAGGTAGCAACTCGGTATAACCACCTTTGCCTTTGCTTGCAATTTATTCTGCTCCGGTTTGTTCAGGAAATCTTTTCTTCTTTCTTTTTCCTACCTTCTTGGTCTTATGAGTAGGTTGTAAATCGTTGAAGGATGTACTTAAAAAATAGCAATGTAATTTAGAAACAATTCTGTGGAATATGTGAACGTAAGTAGATAATGCCTTGTCATACTCGCAATGTTGCGGTAAGCGCTAAAGGATTAGCTACTTGTTTACATGACAAGCTTTTCTCACTCTTTTCAAAATAGTCTATTATAATCCAGTTTATATGGTATAATTTCTATTCCAGAGATGCATAACAGGGCATCCCTAAGGATCCATTCTGTTTAGCAGTCAAGAATGGATTCCCTTCCACTTGGCCTTTTAAAGCATTGGCCCTATAGAGACAGTCTGACAGTAATGAATGTGGAACTCAAAACATTTTAATGCGGATTGGTTTAGACTACGAACTCTTCAAGGAAGGCAATTCCTGTTAGTGAATCACCTGTCTCAAGGAGGATCTGTCTTGTTTCAAAATCAGGATCGTGGAGATCATAGACAGAACTGTTAGTGCTATTTACAATTAACTGGTTTTATTAGTATTCTGAGATTCCTCTTTGAACTGCTAAAACTTTATCGTACTGCCAACAGTAGCAGCTGAAGTTTTCAATGCCAGATGTCTGCCTCTGGATAAAGGTTTTGGTTAATTAGAGTTGGGACTATTTTGTTCATGGAATTTTCATTTAAACTTAATCATCCCAGCAAATGAGGCTTAATTTGTAGGGAAAATAGACCACTTGCCCTTGTTGAGTCTTCCTGTCATTTTGTTAAGGAGATCCAGCACTTGCCTGTTTTTAAAGCAAAGTTCTGCACTTTTGTGGGCAGAGAGGTGGGTGCAAGGAACCAAACAGGCTGCACTAGAAGCACCGTGGCACCGAAGTATTTTAACTGTTGAAGTACTCGCTTATCAGTCTTGTCGTAGAACAAAAATCCCGAATCTTTTTTTTTTTTTTTCTTCTTCCAGAAAATACTTGCACAACCCCCAGACAGGTTTGCTCTCTAGTGCTGCTCTATGTAGAGAGTAATTGTTACTGTTAACATTAGTGAGCTAAAACAGCAGAGCTCTTGTGCTGTGACTCGAAGGCCTAAATTATTCATATTGTGGTAAATATGTTTCCACATGGAGGAATTTCTGACTTTGTAGGTGATGTATTTTTTTATTTTTGCTCTGGGGAGCACATGACTGAGTGCCTTATGCTAAGCAGATGTTAAAATCTGAGGTCTCGGGTTCAGGCTGCAGGGAGCAGAGGTTACCCATCCCATGTAGTATTGGTTCTGATTCAGTGGCATTCCCTGTTTACATTTTGATTTGATTTGGGTGATTCAGGTGACTTGATTTCTTTCTTTTTCACAAAGATCTCAGATTCAGAAAAACCCTGAAATTGAAATCTGGCATTCATAAAACATTTTTAGTAATTAAAAATGTGTATATTTCTTTGAGTACTACATTTTAAGATGCCTTTATGTGGTACTTGAATTTTGGACTCTAGATCCTTTGATATAACACTGGTGAGAAGTCATTAAATTTTAAATGAAGCCTATCTTTTTTGTAACCTATAGTGAGGTCTAAAAATATAACATGGGGAAGCTCCTCATTCTGGGTAGGGAGAAATCCTGTTTGTTTGTTTGTTTGTTTACTTAAATACGAAAATGCTAAATCTGATGTTATTTTTCTCCCAGGACACAGATTTCGGTATGCATGGAGAGGTTGAAATAGGCAGCTCTCCAGTAATAAACATTTTTTTCCTGAAATATCAGGACTTAGGAAGTGTCTTTACTGATCTTTGGCAGTCAAACAGTTACATTTTATTTTGGGACTAAATGCCTGTCCATTAGAGTGCTTCATCTTCTGGACCGAGTTATTAGCTTCTCTTGCTCAGTATTGAGATAGAAGGTAACTTGTTTCCTTTTACCCCCTCTCTCTGTGGTATTTTTAGGTTTACAGAATTATAGTTTAACAACGAAAGAAAATAAAATGTGAATATCAACTGTGATGGTAACAGAAATGTGTAGCACTGCTTATGTTATTAAAATAAGCTAGGAATGTGTTAGAAAGGACAGTCCAGAAGGTTACTTTTCGCCAGTCTGCAAACCATAAATGAACAACGCCAGCAGAACATTGGCCTTGCTGTATTTACTGTACGTTCAATGCTGGTATTTTGAAGCAAGCCACTAATGAATTCTTCAGTATTCTGAATAATGTGGGGGTTTTTAATAGTCCTTTCTGTTGTTTTCATGCAGGTTACCATGAAAGCGAAACAACTGAAGGATTCTGTTACATACACACCAGGTGTGTGCTACTAGATCCTCACTGATGCTGATAAAAAGCACTGCATTTGGATTATAGCTACCCAGCTACAGCTGTGCGTTTTGTGCCTTTCAGAGCAGAGAGGAAAAACGGATGAGTATTCTGAGGGAATGTTTCCCTTTAGCTACATCCTCCCAGGCTTGCTTGTTCAGTTTATTGTGGGTTCTCTCTATTTGTTTAGGCTGTTCTGTTTCTTTATATCCATGTGGTAATTTACAAGTACTTCACTTATACCAGATAGGCTTATAATTGGCAAAGTTCGTTGTTTCATAACAAATACCTTGATTTCTTGATAAACTTTTTCCTTAAATTCCAGAGGAGCTTTATCTCCTCCCTGCACTATTCTGGGTACCTTTTATTTGCAGGCAGTTTCCTGTTTGTTTGTGGGTTGTTTGGTTTTTGTTGGTTTTCTGTTTTGGTTTTTTTGAAGTGTAACAACACTACTTCTAACAGGTATCGTTAGGCTCTCTGAGCTTAAAACGCTCGCCCAGAATTCCAAGAATGTCAAAGTCAATGTGAATTTGCCAGACCACATAATCACCCAGCGAGAAAGGGAGGAGGAAGAGGAGGAGATGGGGAATTATGATCACATCCCGGAGCAGATGGATGTCCAAATAGATCAAAAGGAGACCAGTGCAAGTGAAACTAGACACCGGAAACGAAAAATTGTCAAAGCACATGAATTGGCTCTGCCAGCAGCAAGAGAGGCACCAGAAGAGAAGGGCAGAGGGAGACGCCAGAAAGATTTTGATAACACCGAGGAAGAGAGTGATGATGAGAGCAGAAAAAGAGAGAAAAGCCATGCCCCTGAAGAACTGTGGACTCAAAATCAACAGAAACTTCTTGAAATGGCCTTGCAGCAGTATCCAAAGGGAACATCGGATCGCTGGGATAAGATAGCAAAATGCGTTCCTGGAAAAAGCAAGGTATGCTTAGTTTTGTTTGAACTATAGTACAAATTGAGGGGAAACATACTTTCTACCAATTTATGATTACTTCAAGAACTAAGGGCTCATACAGAAGGGTGAGGTCTTAGCCTATCAGTCCAGACATCATCAACCTAAAAGAGCATAACTGTCATGTTAGGTTTTTTTACTTAAAATATATTTTCCTTTGCTTCAGTTTGTTTGATTTATTACAGAAAATGTTGAAATGCCTCCCGTTTCATTTGAAATACCTACCTCTCCTCTGCTTTTCAGATCTTCAGTTGCAGGACAAGTTAGATTATAAACCAAATTTTGATTCAAAGTTAGTAACCAAATGTTGGTGAGCCGCTTTGCTTGCACTTTTACAATACCTTTCTCAACCCATCTCAATGAACAAACTAAGTAATCCATCTGCAAGTGTTACATGCTCAATAATCTAATGTTCTTTTTGTAAGTATAATCTTTCTAAAACAGTGTTGTTCGATATAGTTGGTCTGTGCTAGATTTTGTAACAGTTGTGATAGCTTAGTTTGCTTGCTTCGGTCATTGTAGCTGCAGAAAATCTGAGTTTTCTTTGTGCCAAACACAGCGTGAGAGAGCAGGAGACAGGGGTACGGGATTTGAGTGCTTCTCTGGCTCTGAAGCTGTTTGACAGTATCTGGTGTCAGCAGGTGCCATGTTAGTGACTGGAAAGGCTCCTCTTAACACACCTGCAGTGTAGCTCCCACCAGAATACCTGTTCTCAAATAGATTTTACAGTGCAATGGTTTAACAGCTGCTTTACAGTCATTGTCAAGAAGTACCAGGCAGCTGTTTTCTTGAGTTTGTGTGCTCTTTGGAGAGAAATTACCCATGAACACACATAAATCACAAGTTCATTTTTCTAATTTGCTTTTCACTAGACACGGTCTCCTTCCGAAATTCAGTGTGCAACTTAAACAAAAAACCACACAACCCCCAGAACCTAGCTCCTCTTCTAGAATGAGGTAGCATGTATAGGGTTAAAGCGGTACTAAAATACCAAACTTTAATTAAAGCTTTTGTTTTTCCTTGCAGGAGGAGTGTATAGCAAGATACAAGCTGCTTGTTGAACTGGTACAAAAGAAAAAAATGGCTAAAAGCTGAATGTTCTGAGCAGAAGACATGTAGCTAATCTTCATCAAAGTGGGGTTTTAAATCTCATATGCAGGAAACTGCATTTTTGTACCTCTATTTCTATACGTCATGTGCCTTAGAAAATATTAATAAATCTTCTATCATCTTACCTATTTTGTGTGGTGAAGAATGAAGGTGTATTTTTGTTGGAGAGCTGCTTATGCAGATGTGTGTTAACGATGTGAAAATTAGTGGGCCTTTAAGACAACCCACACTGATAATTGCAGACCGGAACTGGTAGGTTAGAACCTACCAGAATATAAAAAAGTTGTATCTGTTCTGAAAGAAAGAATCGCTGTGAAACTGTTAAGCCCGAGAGTAATGGAACTCTGCACTCAAAATATATTTTTCTTTCTTGCAGCTATAAAGCCAAGACCATTCGTGCACAAGCAGGTCTGCTGCTACGGGAAACTTCTAGTCATTCTAACGACGGTTGGAAATAAGTAATATTTCTATTCTTAACTTTCACATACAGTTACGTGCACTTCCAGTATAGAAAACCTTTGGAACCACCCCTGCAGGTGACTACGCAGTGATGTTGATAGCGCTGCTAATTATTGATAAAGTCTAAATGGGTAAGAATGTACAAAGCCCTAACTTCTTAATGAGAAATATAATGAAGATATATAAGGTATACATTTCGTGAGCAGTTTTTACGTACAGAATAGGGCTTAAAAGCTAACGTTGGGCTAAGAGTTCTCGTAGTTGGCTGTTTCTGTATACCCTGGATCAGTATTTGTTGATTTTATATCTGAAGACAAGTTAATAAGGGTTATTATTTCTTACTTGCTATTTTGTTTTTCATAATTTTGGAAGAATTATACAAAGTTCCACTATACAAAGAACTATAAAATGCTGAAATACAGGGTATGTAATGGGCTGTACCTTCTATCAGTAAATCAGAGCAGTGATCATAGTCTTTTTCAAGAAACGTTAAGGACTTTTTTTTTTAAGATTTATTCACCACTCATTTTGGAGCAAGAAGTAGTTCAGTTAGATATTGGGACAAAAAAAAACCCTAAACCAGTGTTAAATGTACTGAAGACCTGGGAGAACTTTGACAACTTTAGCACTGGAAATCCTTAAAAACGTGTGTGTCTAATAAGAGCGCCTGCCCATGGTACACACTGGTGTCTGGGGCAGTAATTACACAGTGCCTGCCAGCACCTTCAGCTTCTCTGGCCCTAGACTCTCTGGATGGGGTCTAAGAAAGAAGGACAAGCACCGCTTACTGGTAAGAAACTTTATTCCCCTCTTCTGTTTTTAAGAACATTCACACTGAGGAACTTAAAGCAGCACTTCTGACACATAGACTTTACTTGAACAAAGATCCATAAGGATGGGCAAAGATTGTACATGCCATTCTGTCACAGTTGTCCAGCTGGGTACCAGGGGTGCTGGGTGTAACAGTCTAATCCGAGGTGCTGCTCATACCTTGATGGAAGAGAAGTGATGGATTGCATTGTTATTGCTTGAAGAATCAAGCTGCCTGAAAGTAGAGGTGACAGGCTGGCTGTGTCAGAGACATGCACTAGCCTTTTCCACAGTGGAACTGCACCCCGAATTGGGGGCAGGGCCAAGTGTCTCATCATCAAGAATGGGAAAAGTTTTGTAATGCATGGGTGGGTCATTAGGAGTTGAAAGGATGTGTCACACTGAGTAGTCTGGCAGTGTAGGTGTGGGGATGAGGTGTGGGAGTCAGTGTCCAGCCTCAGTAGGTCTAATCTCTTCAACCAGATACTCATCCAGGAAGGATCCCTTGTGCAGTGGTGTAGTGAAAGCTTTGTCCCAGTCCCATCCAGTCTCCATGTTTGGTTCCTCAGGGGCCAAAGGCATTGGCCCAGCCTAAGCATTAGCTTTTGTGTTTGGCTGTGGGGAGGAAGGTGTTATGGTCAAGAGCCCGAGTGCCTTTCAGGATCCTCTCCTGGGGTTGCTAGCTGCTTCCTGGTTGATGAGATGACTGGGACCTTTGGCAGTAGATCTAGTCTGTGATGACTGAGGTCGGGTGTGGTGCTTGCTAGATGTGGGAAACCATAGCCAAGCCCTTTCCACACACACATCCCCCCCCCCCAGCTCTGCTGTTACCAAAGCTAATTTTTCTAAAACTTTATGTCTGTGAAATCAAAGTCACTCTAGGCTTGTGATATCAGCAGCTTATTCCAAGTTTTGTTCTAGCACTTAAATAATGCATGCCATGTAACATTAACATTTGCCTGCTAACAAAGTATTTTTTTCTTTCCTGGGAAGCTGGAGCTGTAGCTCTAAGGGCCTTTTGCACTGCAACCTGGTGCATAAAAAGCTCTCAGCCTTAGCTAAGGGTCTGTGCTGTAGCTTCTATAGTGTGACTTGTACCTAAATGAGTCAGAGCTGGGGCTGCTTGGCACATCTGTTCTGTGCCTGTCCCTGTTGATGTTCCAGCAACGCAGACACGCTGTGGAGAGGGGCAGTTGGAGGAGACTAACCAGGGAGGGCAGTATTGCCATTCCAAGCTGAGGATACAGCCCAAATGCCAAACAGAAGCATCAGAATTTTGTAATTATATGTATTTTGTAATTACAGCCTGACAGCCATACACAAGTGAATGGGTAGCATATGATTGAGATGCTGTAAAGGTTAATAGTGCTCCAATTTAGGTTAGTTTAGGTCTTAGAAGGAAGACTGACAGATAGTGTCCTGTAATGTCCTGTAGGTCTAAATGTTTGGACTGTGTTCCTCTCAACATTACAGCTGTCAGTGTATGAACTCGTTAAAGAAAGTTCTTTCAGGGAAGATGTTGTAATGGGACCTCTTTATGAGATGACAGGGTCTGAGAACAAGAGTGAGTGTTTGACTTCACAAGAGCTCTCCTTTAGGCAGGGCAACAACAAGATTTTTATGCAGCTTATGAAAAACAGGCAGCAGAAAGTCAGTTAAGTGTCACACGATGGTACTGCTGAACGAGGGGCTCCTGCCAACATAGCTTGAATGGCTGAAGTTGCTAAAGCCAGGATCTGAGGTGTCATGAGCTGTCCAGATTTAGTGGGCTCCTGTAAGCAATGAGGTGTGTTGTCAGTACAGATGGATTTTGGTGGCAAAACCAGAAAGATGAAAATCCTGTTAACACAAAACTCTTGTGTAAAGCAGCACCTTTACTCGGTGCTGCTTTTGTGACAGTGAGCCCAGAGCAGAACCCGACACATTTGAGGGGAGCTCAGTAACCAGTGCCTAGGCTGCCAGGGACCTGTGTAGCAGCCCAGTCTGCTCTGGTATCAGAGGCATTCCACAGGGACAGCAGCACTGGCTTCTACTGAACTGGTGCCAAATCAGCCACAGACCATCATCTTTGATGTTGGGATCTGCAAAATCATTGAAACAAGGTTGGGTATGACTGCATCTGGCCCTCACGTGAACTTGGCTTTGATGTGGTCTCTCTCTTTAAAAGGCTAGTGAATTGGATTGTTGTTTGGATGTCAGAACTTCCCTTTTCATTATTTCCCTGCTGTTGATTGTTGGTCCGTCAGGCAAACGCAGGCTGCACCTTATCCACTGCTATCCTGGGCTTCTGTCACCCATCTCAAACAAGTTGAGATTTTAACAATGTCCCAAATTTGACCATTTTTCTAGTATGTCCAACTTTCCCCCTTTCATGCTTCTCTCCATCTTACCCAGAGACCAAAACCAGAGCTTAGGCAAGTCCTTCCCTCTCAAATAAAACAAACACAAGGAAAAGCAGGACTCTTGGCTGACCACTTTTACTGCTTTCTGTGGTACTGCTCCAGTAGGAGCAAGGCGACAGATGGGTACTTCTTGTGTACCAGGTAGAGTTTTTGGCTTGGGCTTGCGTCCACAACTAAATCAACAGTAACGTAGAAGGGATGCTCAGGACTCCCCTGAAGGCTTCATGCTGGTGGGCACTTTGGGCTTCTCCCCCCCTCCTCTACAGCTGTAGCAGTTTGAAGTGCATATAGATGCTATATATGCTTCCCTCCTTAGCACAGACTAACAGTCAGTGCCCCTGGAGAGCCAGAAGGAAGATGGTACCCAATTCTAGAGCTTGTCCAGGCTGGGTATGGGTTTAATCAGTAGAAATGCCCAGTCTTAACGAGCCTCTGCACCCAACAGCATAAAACATTCATCGACTACCTCGAGAATGCAGGGAATTTTTCTAGGCCTGATGGCCAAAGAACCATTCAGCAGTGGGAGGGCTGGAGTTTTAGTGATGCCCCTACCTCTGCTGGGTGATGTTTCCCATTTCCCTCGTGTTAGTTCTTGCTCATTTACCTACCTTCTTTCAGGGCTCTGTTTTTCCCCATTTAAAAATAAAACAAAAATACTCAATCCCCAGGACTTGAGCAGATGGAATGGCATCCAAATGGCAGAGTCCTATGGCAACACCATCTTCCAGCTGCTTGTGCCAGCAGCCCAGGGCTGTACCTGCACGAGGATGCCGGAACACATCCCGTGTCTGCCCAAACCTGTTCTACCACAAACCTCACTTTTTATCTTCAAATGACAGTATGGGAAGAGTCAGGTTCCTCCGTGCTGCCCAGGAAATGTAAGGCCAGGAGTTCAGCTCTTTGTTTACCAGTCGCTTCCACGACAATAATCAGAATTCCTGGAAAAAAACCCGCAAGTGGCCCTTTGCATCCAGTGAGCAAAAATGTCCCCGGGAAGTGCCGCAGCTGCACCCGTGTCTCCTGAAAGCAAAAGTTTACATGAGAAACACTTTCAAAAATTTTGTTGCAAGAAATTTTGGTGGCCGTGTGCGACTGCAGTCCTTCCAGGCATGTGATCTTAACAGAAATACTCCCTTCTCCGGGGAGCCTGGCTTTCACACGAGCAGTATACAACTGTAAGCATCATTAGAGTTTATTAACAAAAGCTTTGTACATATCTTTTCATACACTTGGAATTTTACATCTAGTCAAAATAACAGCACATTTTCATCTTACCTTTTGTACAAATTGTTACAGAATATCCACCAGCGGGTTGAGTAAGTAAAATAAACCACTGGTTTACTTTTGGAAAGTATCTACAAAAGTGATTTGTGACATTTTTAAAAAATTCCCCAGAACATATAAAAATAAATTATTTTTACTTTTTCAATTAAATCTACTAATTAGAAATATTACAAATCAAAATATCAATGTTTTTCTTATGAATTCTTCACAATACAAAACAGATTCACAAAACTTTATTTACAGAAATGAGGTAAGAACTGTGCAATGTTTAACTAAGAAACATATTGCAGAATTAACATGTTCTTCCAAATAAGTACACAGTGGAGGTCTAATTACAGCTGGGTCTTTTCCTCTAATAACTCCCACCTTAATCTTGATTAGTGGTCATTGCCCCCGTTGGAACTATCCACCGTCCTGCGTAGACTCAGGCCGTGAAATCAATCAGCTACTGTCCGAAGCATTGTAACACGAAGTTCACCCGTTTCCACCACCGGTAAATTTTAGTGGGAAATAGTGACTCACGTTTTTGGTAATTTATTAGTGAAAAGTGACCCAGGTAACAATCTGCCTGAGCTATCTACAGTGGTATAAACACCTCTAGTAAAGGCAGAACAACGAGGCTGCTGGTGCAACACAGAATATTCCCGCTGCCAACGAGGACACATCTAGTGCATGGTCAGCCGTTTGCAGCCATTTCGACAAAGTGGAGGTAGCAACAGGCACTTGGATTAGGCCACACACTACGCAGACTTCTCCCAGTGTGGCCTTCTCATCTGGTAAGAAAACTGTCACTGGAACCAAACTGGTTCCTTTAAAAACCTCTAAAACCTACACCAAAATTAAGAAACTTTGGATTCCATACTGTAATTCTTTCTCTGGAAAAACTCCCACTATATAACAACAGGAATTTAAAGGAATAAAAAGTTCAGAAGTGGATTCCCTTATGAGTCAGGCTTCCAAATAGGTGTGTAAAAAAGAAACGACAAACAGCAAGTCCCAGCTGCCATTACAAGCTTAGCCTACGAGGATGTATTGCAAGTGCAGCAGAAGATCAGACTGGCCAGAGTTGGGGTGGTTTGGTTTTTCAAACTATTGCTCTGAAACCAAAGCAATGCGTGACTGCAGACAGTTTAACAGCCTTTAAATTTATAGGATCAGGACCAAAGAGTCATGTATATGCTTTTCTGTAGTTGAATTTGTACTTAGTACCATCCTATGGACACAATTATGGTTTGCAGAGTTTTATCTACTTCACAGTCTGAAACATTAAAAAGTACATCCATTTTAGTGCAACAAGAAGACAAAGGAAAGCCTACCAAAAATACCCTTATGAAAATTATGAACCTTTTGCTGTGCAGTAAGAGTTCCTTGTTGCATTTCTTCTATCAGCAGAGGGGAAAACTGCAGTTCGCAGCCGGAGGAAGTGCTATAACAGCAGGACGTGCAGTTCTCAAGTACCATTCAAGTGTCAACTCTTCTCTGACGCAACTGGTCCAGCTTTATCATTGAGCCTCTGTGCAAGAGAAAATACTTCTAAAACTCAGATGATAAAATTAAAAAAAAAATTCATACAAGTGACAAAGGAGATGAGGTACATTTACTGGAGCGATCTAAACAGTACATTTTGCTTTGTAAATAATAAGCATGCATTGCAGAATAAAAAGCGGGAAAGAAAAATTAGAAGAGGAGTCCTACACTGAAGCAACTCCATCCTAAGGTCATCACAACTACCATTAGAAAATACCACTTTGCTTCTACTTTCATTCCACCAAGGTTTGCTGTTCCTAGCTGTTGGTCTCTCTTTAGAGCCACACAATGGTCAAATAACCTGGTGACCTCTGCTACATTTTACCCACAGGAGAGGCTGAAATCTGCCCTTCAGACAGAAACGGAATTCCCATTTTGCTGTTGTCACGATTATCTTTCTTTCATAAATTGCTACAAAGACATTTCCTTCAAGTATTGAACAGGACTAAGCAAAAACCTTCTATCATTATTCACTGAGCATTCAGAAATGCCTGAAAACCTGTTCCAACTGGAAAGGAGATTAAAACATTCAAACTTCTGGCAAATAAATAATTTGTTAAAAATGCCTTTCGGATTAAAATAGTTCAACAACCCAATGCAATCTGTCTTGATTCTAACCTTCAGAAAATTAAAAAGAAGCAATTTCAAAAGACTTATTTCTAACAGGCTTGTCTGAAAGATGTTCTGACATTTCCCAGAACTGTTTACAGCTAACTGTTATAAGAACAAAACCTAAAATTGTAAGGGCCTATTTGTAAAGTACACGAGTGCTGCCTGGTCACGCTGCCCAGGCCGGGTAACAGCCATCTCAAAAAATTCAACATAAGGTCACAGATAGAATAGTGTGTTCTGTGCAAACCAAATACAGGGTCTCCATTCCACTCACTTAATAGTTTTTAGGAAATGAGGGGAGATTAATTTTAAACATCCTAGAACACACTGTAAACACTTCTAAGCGAAGGCAAGGCAGGGAGCAAACCCCTGCAGGAAGAGCACTTCTGCTGACAGCCACCGACCGGGCAGGAAGGTGTTGGTACCCGCGTCCTGCCAGCTGCGGTGTGGCTGCACCACCCCAGCAACAGACCAAACTAGGCCGTGACAACCACCACGTGCAAAGCTTAACAAAAGTAAACGCTCTTATTTTTGAATAGACAGGAGCTGTTTTCAGGAAAACTGCCCTGAAAATTCATCACTTAATGTTTTGTGTCACGTTTGGGAAGTGCAACAAAAGCCCAGCTACCTGAGGCCTTCTCCACCACTGCACCCCTAAAGCAGCTGGAGGCTTTGGTGGGGGGAGCAGACAGGGGACCAATATCTAGCCCCAAACTCTTCCCACCTGCTGCTGCAGACAAGCTTCCTTTTTTTACTACCACTGCCATTTGATGTCTTCTCCAAGGAATATTAGAACTTTTGTCTTCCTGCTCTACTCATCTTTTTTTACAAGCTCCTTCCCTTCATCCTCTCTTATCTCAACTGTGTGACCATTAGAGAATGCAGTCTATTCTCTGACTCCTTCAAGAATGGATTCCTGTCTTGGGGATGAAGGTTACAGGTAAATGCTGAAGACAATGGAACATCATTGCCAGAAAAATGTCATTTCCTCATCTGTCTAGGAAAGGTTTTGCTACTCTATCAAGCAAAGGAGTCGCTCAGCCTCCCAGTGTACAGCCGCAACTTCCCCCGCCAGAACCAAGATACATACAGCCCGTTCTCCCAGCAGGGATTTCACCTTCCCATCAACGGGCTCCTCATCTGTCAAGTCGTCAACTGATCTCCACAGCTCCACAGTGCCTGAGGCCTGGCCAGGACTAACTAAGGTGATAAAAGGAATGATCTACAAAATAGTGGCCACAAAGGTGCAGAAGAAGGTGGGGTGAGGAGGACTAGGGCTGCAGTTGCAATTACAAGAAGGCGGCAAGGGGCACTGGATTCATGTCCTGATCCAGGGAGCAGAAGTGTGTAGCAGACAGGTTAGGTCTAAGTGACTACAAGTCACAGAGTTTTGAACATCATTAAGTGCAGCCCAAGGCTCAAGAAAAATAAATTTAAAAACTACCATCCTTGAATTGTGAATACAAGCAAATAACTTAAGCTTATCTTTTAGTTATCTTGGGGAGGTACTACATTGAAAATGAGGTGAGAAATATACTTACTGTCACCTTCTGAGCTGCGTTATCTCCATGAATTGTAAGGAATGGGTTGGTAGTAGCTGCATTAAGTGGGGAGGCCTGTGTGCCTGAAAGCAAGTTGTTCATGGGTATCTGTGCTCCTCCAGTGATCTGCAATTGCTGTACTTCAGACTGATGGTGTTGGTGGTGGTGATGTTGTTGCTGTACTAATTGGTACAAAAGGGCCTGATGTTGTTCCTTGCGTAATACGAACAGAGGGAGGAAAACATAAAAAGAAATCAAGAATTATTTACTTAAAAACAGCTCCTCCCTGGGTTCTTGCTTATCCATATCTTCAGTCAGTGCAACCCTTAACCTAATCCCAGCTAATTTAGGTTACACTAATGAAGTTTCATGAGACTGTGGGAAAGGGAATAAAGTGCCTATAAAATTTCCTGAAATCAGTAGTTCAGCAGAAGTCCAGCTAAGCCTGCTAGCTTTGTCAGGCCTCTACCAGAAAAACCTGAGAGGAATATTGAACCATGCTTGTCAAAATACTAAAACTACACCATTAACAATACAAATAGTTAAACCAGTTGCCTAATGTCCTGCGTGAGCAACGACAGCTCCTGCGACGATACCAAAAACCTTTTGCTAGAGTCCTGGTGGAATCGGAGACGATAGCTGAGGGTATTGTTAGAATCCTTCCCAAACTCTGCTGCCCACAGCTGATGCTGAGAGAGAAGCCACCATGTCCACATGGGACAAAATGGGACAGAAGGCACGATGGAGTGATTGTTCCAGCAATACACACAGCCCAGAGATACCCTGTCCTTTAGCATGGCTATCATCCAAAACGGCTGAACACTAAAAACCTGTGACTATCAAAATCTGTAATACCAAGTTAAATGCATTTCTAGCATTTCTATTACTTTATCCATGCTTAGCCTACAACAGAGGAATTAATCATAATTAACTGGAAAACTTACTGATGTGAGTTGCTGGGTACTTAGTAATTGCTGAAATTGCTGGTGCTGTTGATGGAGCAGAAGTTGTCTCTGTTGGTCAGGAAGTAATCCTAGTCCCGAGGCACTGTAGGGTTTGACAAAGTAGTACTGTGGTTTATATGAAAATACGGGAACTTTTTACTTCAGCTTTCCATTGAAACAAATAAAAGTTGTATATAAATAGACAGTTCTTATTTAGCATTTTAACTTCACGCTGTCAAATACTAAATTGTCTGGCTGTCCTGTTGCATTTTTTGATACATACCTAGGCATTACCACCCCCCAACCCATCTCATTTACTCTGAGCAACAGCAACATCTTGCCCATAATGTACATCTGTTAGTGTACATTATTTTAAACTCGGATATTAATTACCATTCCTACATCTTTTCAAATACTTTACACAGAATGGTGAGATTTTATATTATAGGACAACTCTTGCCGACCTTTAATACTTACCTAACTGGCATTTACTTTCCTTGGTTCCCTTCTAATTCTTATCTTTTGCTATACTCAGATCTACTGATGCTGCCATGGAGCGGGGCAGGCTGCCTCTGCACTTCCTGCTCCTTAGCTCCCGGTCTGTTTTCATGCCTGCCTATAATTTTCTGCAGCTATTTAGAAAATTCAGCAGGGAACTGATCCAGCTGGCAACCGGTCTGGAAATAAAAGGTTTACTTCAGCTATGCCAGTTCACTGCAAGACCAAGAGAATGAACTGGGGTGGTTTTGGAACAGAAGACCAGGAAGGCCACTGCACTTACTCTTTTGATATCAGTATTAGCTTTTACTAGTTCAAAACACCCACTGAATTATTAAGGTGTAGTTTTACCATAGGTTTACCCTGCTCTCGAAAGGCTGAGTATTTCCCTTGCAGCTGTACATTTCTGTCCCCACCCCCTGCACCAGCTCTTGCACAAGGACACCAAGCTGAAGCCAAAGCCTATACAAAACACACCCAGAGATTACCTGCTGATGCAGATGAGGTTACGCTGTGCACAAGCACTAGCACCAGCAAGAAGATGTGGGTACGATGACCAACAGGACAGCAGGACTGCTAACTCTGATCGGTTGTAAGGAGCTAAACAAATCGGTCACAAATCCACGCAGTTGGGCTCCAATCATTTAGCTCTCGAGGACACAATAATTTTGCCTTTCTACAGTACCTCGCACACGGCAGCCTGGCTCCATGATCACTCTGACGACGTTTACTTTGTATCGACCAGCCAGTATGGAAACACCCACAGCATCACCATTGTCTACTGCTGGGACAGGGCAAGCAACACACAAACTCTGTTTCGTACTTCACTGGATGGCCTCGGTGCAATGGGAAACACGTGCTGTGCTGCACTTGCTGCTGATTTCTCACAGGAAATAGGAAATCTCTGTCTATGGGAAGTCTATGGGGCCGGATGGAATCCGGCCAAGGGTATTGAGGGAGCCAGCAGAAGTGCTCACCAAGCCACTTTCCATCATTTACCATCAGTCTTGGCAAACCAGGGAGGTCCCAGTGGACTGGAGGTTAGTGAATGTGATGCCCATCTACAAGAAGGGCTGGAAGGAGGATCCGGGGAACTACAGGCCTGTCAGTCTGACCTGGGTGCCAGGGAAGATCATGGAGCAGATCATCTTGAGTGCCATCATGAGACACATACAGGACAACTATCGGACTAGGCCCAGTCAGCATGGGTTTATGAAAGGCAGCTCCTGCTTGACTAATCTGATCTCCTTCTACAACAAAGTGACCAACTTAGTGAATGAGGGAAAGGCTGTGGATGTTTTTTAACTGGACTTTAGTAAAGCCTTTGACAATGTTTCCCACAGCAACCTCCTGGAGAAATGGCTCATGGCTTGGATGGGCATACACTTCACTACATAAAAAAACTGGCTGAATGACCAGGCCTAAAAAGTTGTGGTGAACGGACTTAAATGCAGTTGGCAGCCAGTCACAAGTGGTGTCCCCCCAAGGCTCAGTATTGGGGCTGGTTCTGTTAATATCTTTATCAATGATCCGATGAGGGGATCAAGAGCACCCTCAGTAACTTTGCAGATGACACCAAATTAGGCAGATGGGTTGATATCCTTCAGGGTAGGAAGACTGCAGAGGGATCTGGACAGGTTAGATCGATGGGCCAAGGCCAACTGTATGAGGTTTAACAAGGCCAAGTGCCAGGTCCTGCACTTGGGTCACAACAACCCCAGGCAGAGCTACAGGCTTGGGGAAGAGTGGCTGGAAAGTTGTCTGGTGGAAAAGGATCTGGGGTGCTGGTGGACAGCCAGCAGAACATGAGCCAGCAGTGTGCCCAGGTGGCCAAAAAGGCCAATGACACACTGGCCTATATCAAGAACAGTGTGTCCATCAGGTCCGGAGACATGATTGTCCCCCTGTATGCAGCACTCGTGAGACCGCACCTTGAACACTGGGTTCACTTTGGGGCCTCTTACTACAAGAAGGACATTGAGGTGCTGGAGTGTGTCCTAAGAAGGGCAATGAAGCTGGTGAAGGCTCTACAGCACAAATCTTAGGAGAGGTTGCTGAGGGAACTGTGGTTGTTTAGCCTGGAGAAAAGAAGGCTGAGGTGAGACCTTACCAGTCTCTAACTCCCTGAAAGGCGGCTGTAGTGAGGTGGGGATTGGTCTGTTCTCCCATCTAACAAGTAGTAGGACAAGAGGAAATGGTCTCAAGTTGTGTCAGGGGAGGTTTAAGTTGGATATTAGGAAAAATTTATTCATTGAAAGGGTTATTAAGCCCTGGAACAGGCTGCCCAGCAAGGTAGTGGAGGTATTTAAGAGACATGTAGCTGTGGCTCTGAGGGACATGGTTCAGTGCGACTTGGCAGTGCTGGGTTTATGGTTGGACTCAAATATCTTAAAGGTTTTCCAGCCTAAACAATTCCATGATTTCCCATCATCTCCTTCATGATATTCATTACTATCACTTCTACCACTGGTTCTCAGACCATTGACAAGAGGTTTTTCTCCCTGGCCAAGAAGTCAATTCTACCAACCTTGTCATATGAAAGCCACTGTGCCTCTGATTCTTCTCGCTCTGCCGTTTTTTCCCTTGTACTGAATGTTTTTCTAAAACTGCATTATCAGAAGCGCACGTAATATTCCAGGTGCACACACAGCAGGGATTTAACATGACGGAACACAAAGTGGAGATTACCATTCTGTTTATTCCCCCTATAACTGCCAGCAATGTTTGATCGTTGATGAAAGCAGAGATGACACTTCACCTACCCAAGGAAACTCCTGGATTTTCCTCCTGAGCTACAATTGCAAAACTCAGACCTGACATCAGCTAGAACTGTGAATGTGTTTGACTTTCAAATGATGACACTCATCGATTAATTGAATTCCTTCAATTAATTTTGAGTCAAATTTAACAAATTTTTGAAATTCAAGCAGCTTTAAATTCAGTTGTATCAAACATATTTGTAACGATTGCAAAAAAATAAGTACCTTCAGTCTGACTAATATCACCATTATTTCCCCATTCTCTTTTTACCCCACTTTTTCTGTATTCTATACTGGAATGAATCTTCACTGGGGTTTTTTATCCCAATCTTTCTTTTTTCCTGAATCATCTTTTACCTTTGCACTTCTTTTTTTTTCTGCTGTTGTTCTCTCTTCTCTTTATATGCTCTGCCTTCCTCTCTTGCTCTGCATTGGCACTTGAAAGAAAATATCCTCAGCCAGCAGCTGGGATCTAAGTGTCTAGAAACAAAACTGAACTACAGAAGACAAAACGCTGCAGCTCCTGAGCTTCCCAGAAGAGGCTGATCACTGGATTTCACCACAGAGCTTTCTCTAAACCAGATCAAGTTGGAATATAAATTTAATTCTTTTTACCTTCTCATTAAAAGGTTTATGATCAGTCTGAAACGCTCCATCCTGCAGTCTTCTCTGGTTGCAAGAACAAAGAAACAATCCTATCTTTTTCCTGAAATCACTTAATCTCCCAGTTGCTAGCAATCTGTATTAAGACATTTTTTTCCCAGAAAATGATCCAGTGTTTTTCTCCGTGGAATCAATGTGGGCTCTTTTACCTACAAGTTGCAA
>JAAGNO010012778.1:11674-22784 GCA_033439905.1 Ceryle rudis | reverse complement strand
AAAAACCCTAAGAAAAGTCTCAAAACATACCATTTATCTGCAGGAAAGATCACTTAACTCTAGATTACACTGAATGAATTTGTATCAGCAAAAGGAAAAGATTGGTATGACCTGATGTCATGATCAGCAGAGGAAGCATATTTTGGAGAAATTTACCAGTACATCAATCAATATATTGTCCTTCGCGTCGTCTACTCTTTACATAAACGACTGACTTCTAATGTGTGAGAGGTTTCATCACAAGGCACCTACCCGTTACTAGCTTTGCAGATAAGCAGTAGAAATCTATATTATCTGCACTCTGGACTTTGTAAGTGCTATCCTGACAGTCAACATGTCAACTATTTCTATATTAAGACACAGACTTGAGGAAGTGGCCCAAAAAAAAATGTAAAAAGAACATAAGGGTCTTCCTAAGTTACGGAAATCACATCTGGTTACATGTCTAATGTAATTCATCATAATTAGGGTAAATTCCTTTCCATTGCAAGAGAAGATTATTGCTTAAAAAAGTTTGCTGATATAATTTCAAAGGCTCTAGTTTTAGGTCTTAAGATGCTCTGATCCAAAGGTGTCTTCAAGAGCATTACACTGAATTCTTAACTTCAGCCATTATAGATGGTTGTGATGCAAGCTCACTTAAGCAGCCAACCGTCTAGTGTCGGGTTACTTGAAGTTTGAAATTGTCACATCCATCACATCCCAATGTCCTAGAACTGAGGGCAGTTTGTCGTCTTTTTGTGAATTCATTCTAGTCCCCAAATAAAAATTCATTAAACACTGTCAGCTAGTAAACCTAACATTTTCTAGAGTTTCCACAAAGAGGGTGGCCCCGAAACTTCCCTTAAATGGATTTACATTTTCATCCGCCCAGCTCTAGGAAACTTCAATGCTTAACCTGAAACTTTCCTCACTTCCTCATGTTTACTTTGAGCTGAATATTTAAAAGAAATAATTAAAAAAAAAAAAAAGCACAGCAGGAAACAAGGTATGTTTCTCTGAGCAAGACTGGGAACAGAAGCAGACAGAAGCATCTTCCTTGGCCATACTGAAATCTGAGTATATGGCATGGATAATTTGAGGCTATGACTACAAACCTGGCAGCAATATCAGTCAGGTACATGCATTTCATTGTTCTGTGAAAATGCACACATCCCCCTTCTGAAGACCTGCAAAAAACCCTCTCAACTTGAATTTTCTGCAAAGACTACCCACTGAAGTTGCACTCAAATTCCCTCCAAATTCCACCCCTGTTTTGGAAGGTAGAATTTTGCTCTCAAAACTGCTCCTCACTAATCTGTTGAGAGAGACAAGAACTAAGAATAGAGTTTCTTTTCTCCTGTATTTTCATTTATTTTCCCATAAGTTCCAGAATAGAAAAAGAGGAGTAAGTTCCCTGAATAGCATGCAAAATGATGAGGTGACTTAATCTAGGGCAATAAAAAACAACACTAAAACAGGAAGCCAAAAAGCCAAAAATAGTGCAAAATAATGATGTAGAGGGGACTACAGAGAGCCAAAATTGCATCTGAAACATCAGATGCCCTACATTCAGAATCTGAAGAGATCTCAGGATTCCTGAGCTTTCATGTTCTTCTATTGTTAACAAATAACTCTAAATCTATTGAAAAAAATTAAGCCTTATCTCCTTTAGAAGCTGTATCAGGCCAGGGAGGATAACTACCACTATAGGAATGCTACAGAAAACCCTGCTGGTTTTCTTCTTCTCCTAAGGGGAGTAAAACCAAGTGAACTTCAGAAAGGATAATGGAAGTGATTAAAGCAAACTTATTTCACTTAGAATTGCAACCGAGTAGCAGCACCTACCTTCCCAATTACCACTTTGCCACTATGGAGGCAGTAGTTCATTAGACCACGTTGAAATGGACCTATCATGCCATCACAGATAAATCCTGGACTAAAAAGAGTAACAAATAGCAACTGTTCAGTTTCCCTAACTGTGCAAGCCATAACGACTACAGATACTTCTTGTCCTTTTCCTTCTTTTTATTAGCTGCTTCTGTGGAAGCATAGGAAGCACAGTGCATAAAATAAGAGGTGGGAACTTAGGAAGAAAATAGAAGCTGCAGAGGAAGAAAAAGAGCTTAAAAAAAGAAAGAAGACTCCACTAGCAAAACCCCAAAATAATAAAAAAGAAAAGAATCTTTTGGATTGTATCTGTAAAACAGGTCAATGACAAATAAGTACAATATTGCTTGAAACTGCCTTACAGGTGTGCCTATTACAGCTGCTAAGAGCAGATACCATCATATGGGAGAAGAAAAAAAGTCATCTGCGAAGTCACAATTGGATCATCTTGAATTTCCAGAATGAGAATAAATCCTGAAAATTTCTGAATAAACTGTAATTATTATAATGTAAAGATCATACTTTACTGAATCATACAATGCTAACACCAAAGAGCTGATAAGCTACAAATGTTCAAAATGAAAGGCCGTATGCATTAGAGAAAGCACTACATGCCATTTCCACTCCCACTATAAATACTATTAAAATGAGATGACAAGATACTTTAATGCATTTTTTTTTTCTTAAAAGGAATACAGTCTGAGAGACGGCTTTAATAATCAATGACTGGAAGAAAATCCAGTCAAAAACCTTTACTTCCATTTCTGCAGTCTGATCCTGTATTCACAACGTAGAGACCCCAGAAACAAATGGCCACAGAGCACTGGTAATTTCACTCATTTAAGTCATGAAGAAGAATAGATGGCTCAACCAATTTCAGTCTCAGTCTTAACCAAAGCAGAAAACATTTCATTATAAAGGACTAAATTTAAGTCAAAATTTTAATTTATTTTTTTTTTAAATGTAACAACCACCATTTTCTGATGAGCAGAAAACAAATCCTGCTGATAAGAAAAGATACCGAGGCCCCCATGTCCTGCTTTTTTTATTAATCACTAAGAATAACTTATCAGAAAGAACAATACAGCAAACTGTTCGGAGCAACGTAACAGGCTGACACACAGTTTTGCTGTAACTATAATACACAAGGAAATTTTCGAGAGGAAAAACTGAGCATAAGATCTCAGAGTGGTGCAACTTGTGACTTGGCCTAACAGGGAAAAAGTAACTCAAGACTGAAAATCCAAATGTCAGAAAGTGATTTTTCTCAACAACAGAGCACACATTAATATTCACACAAAAGTTAAAGACATGCTTCAGAGATACAAGACAGTAGTTTGGGATACAGTCATTTTCTATTACATGCAAAACAGGCAGTAACGACAAACACATCAAGATGATCACTTCACCAGGAGCAAATATTTGTGCATACTGTACCATATCTCCTGCATCCCTTTTTCCTATGTTCTTGCAATTGTTAAATGCATTGTTATGCTAATAAAGCCTCACTGAATTTAGCAGTGTAACCTATCTAAGGCTATGCCCAATATATATAAAAAAAAAAGAGGAATAGGATGCAAAAGAAATCTGCATTTCCAGCAAGTGGTACTTTTACTAGACCACTGATTCCCACCTGGAGAGGAAGAGTAGCATTTAAATTCAGTTATGGCACAGCATGTAACACAAGCTAATAATCTCTTCTGGATCTATTAGATTGGAATAAAAATTATGAGTGGCATGAGCCACAAAAGAAAAGGTGATTGCAACAAGGCCCATACTGTGTTTTTGCCTTAAAAAAAACAAACAAAAACCACAGCATGGCATAACTTCCTTTAAAAAAAAGATGCAAAAAGGCCATCAAAAATGGTGTGTGCACATACACACACACATAGAGCTATACACATATTAAGCTTGATTTTAATTCTTTAGGTTTATATCCATTATCTTACCCACTGTAGACTCTATAAATTAAAAGTCAATTGCTTATATGCATGCCAAAAATATATATATTTGATACATTCATGGTAAACCAGATTCCAATCAGAAATAAAAAATACAGGAAACAAAAAAGTAAAAATATTATGTCTCGTACAGTATTCCTTCATAGTTACGCTCTAATTATGGTGGCACTCTACCACTTTTAACTGCATACTCTCTTGCCTTGATAAATGCTATCTTGCCTGCCAACTTCAATTCCTACAAAATACTACCATAAAGATAATTTTTCCGGTTCCTTACCTTGACTATGTCACCCTTCTGCACTCCTCCAGTGCCTCCCTTATCCCTTCATCATCAAACATGAAATGCACATCTTCATTTGTATGATCTTTCAAATACAAAGCTGTAGCATATACACCAACTTTCCTTTGCTATCAAGATGTCAGCCTTGGCCAGCTCTTTGCCAGGGCTAGCCTTAGCTGCCTGTCAAATCTCCCAAAGAAACGTCTCTGTTCTTTAACTGACACCAGTATTTTTGCATGAGACATGTAAAACTATGGTTTCTTCCTCTTTTAAATGGTGGTTCTGATAACAGACATTGGTTAGAGCACTTATGAATTGTAACCAGCATTTATGCTGCTAGTCATAACATAGTCACTATTACCACACACTTCCACAGACCATTTTTTAAAAATCTATGTGGTCTACAAAGATGGGATTATGTAATATTAAGGGGAACTTCCAGCCACTCTAACATAATCACAGCAAATACAACCTTTATTAACCTATTTCCCAAACAAGTTTCTGTTTCTTTTAACATTGAAAATAAGCAGGTCAATAACATGGTTTGCTATCTTAAACTCTTGTGATAGTTTACCTGAGTTGCAGCAACAACAGTAGTTATAGAAGGCGCAGTTGAAGGTGATAGAGCTCCCACTTGCTGCAAGTGGCCTGAAGCCTGCTGAGGTAAATGAGAACTGGAAACGGGAGTGCTAGATCCTGAGCCAGACACTGCATTTGGAAATGATACTGCTACATCATTGCTGCTAAAAATACCTGAAAAAAATTACAAAAACAATTACATGCATCCCTCTTTCTCCCCCTCCCTCTGTTTTCTAGTAGCCATGTAAATATGCAGTAGAAAATTAATCAAGACAAACAAGATCACTTAATACATAAAGCAGAAAGTTCCTGTGTTGAAATTCTAACCATGGTGATTGATAGAAGTGCTCTCATCATTTCACATTCTACAGTTCAGGGAACATAGATTGAGTCGGTTCTAAGTTTTTGTAAATGTGTGATAAATCAAATATTTATGTGCATTACGAACTGCTCAAATATTAACAGCAGAATTTTTGGCTAAAATGCCTGCCTTCAACTGAGTCTGCTATCAGAGTTTGTTATTAAAATGAGTTACTGTAAAAATTAAGTAGATAAAGAATGAAGTATTGGGCTATATAAGAGAACATACACAACAGCAATGAAAAGTACTTTTTAACTTTAAAGTAAAATGTTTCTAAACAACATATATTCATCCAAAACTGTAATTTTGGCAACTAAGGATTGCTTGTGTATTTTCAGAAAAATACTGACAGCAAGTCTGAGGACAAAGTACTCAGATTTGCTGGTAGAACTGCTGGCATTTCATTTATTCACAAACTAAAACCCCATCCGTGATCTAGGAATGCTTGACTAACATTTCTGCTAGAACAGCCAACAAGTAAATGACTAAACATGTTAACATTAGTCAGACTTGTAGGTTAGCAATTTAAATAGGAAGAGTTCATACCCCTCTGTGAAGCCATTACTTCTGTTCATCTACATGCAGGGTAAAGTTCATTATTATATAGGTTGGGAAAAAAACCCTACTGACCAGAAGCCCAGGACAAGAAGTAGTACCTGTCTATGAAACTGTTAGGCTCCACGTGCATTAGATAAGTGAGCTGTCAGCTGGCCAAGGAATATCAAGCATGGTAGCACTGAACTGCAGTTAGAGGAAGAGTGCCACAGGGAGTAAACAGAAGTAGAATGAACATGGTTAGATCAAAAAAAGCAACAGAACTGAAATGCCAGTTAGAAGGCAAAGGGTGGAGCTAGTTTGTCACTCATACAAATAATGATTTGAAGAAGGCAGTGACAATAGGAAGATACACAATGTTAAAACACCACTCGCCACCCAGCAATCCCTCCAAGCACAGGCAGTCAAGGGAGACTAACATCATCCAAACCCACACATAATACGCAAACGCTGATGCATCTTCAATTCCCTGCCTCTATTAACTTTCAAGAAAAATGGAAGAGAAAACCAGCCAGACCCCGAAGAGAAAGAAGATATGAAAAGCAGCAGAAGACACATTCCGACGACACTTTTTTCCTGCCTAACCAAGGTTAGTGACTTTTAGTTACCTCCTCCCCAGTCTCTTCATCACAGCACCATTCCATACCAGCTCCGCTTTTCTACTGACCTTCGTACCTTTTTCTATTTAGCACACCTTCCTGGGTCACCTTTTCCCTCCTTTTTTTTTTTTTTTTTTGGTCATCATTCCAAAAATCTACACTTAAGGCATTACTAAATTAAGATCCCTAAAGTGTTCACTTTATTAAGGCCTTTCTCCAATTGTATCTGCCTCACCTAACTAGACAATAAATTCTATAGATCCTGCTCTAGTCTTGTCCCTATAGAACACCCAAAGGAAACAACTAGCAGCCTTGCTACAGTGTCTACACTTAAATGCAATATAATTACAACGAAAACTGAAAAATACCCCAGGTCCTCAAAAGACTTTTTATTGAATGTTTTCAATCAGAGATTTCAAATTAATAAAAATGATGAGATTTTTGACCCTTTGTATTTTGAATGCATTAGAACAATTAAAAATACAACAATTATTGAAAAAGGTGAGATTCTCACGCAATTACCTGGCTCCGGGAACTGTGAATTTTAAGGGCGAAAATAATGAAATACCACAACACTTATGAATAAATCATAAGAGCTCGTCACCACAAATGCTATCACTTTCATAAAGACATCAATGATAATAACTGGAGAAAACAACATTTTTGGCAAGAGTCAAGTAGTGCAAGTTATTTTGCCAGAAAGGTAAAACAACTCCAAAATTTTAAACTTATTGTAATTTTTTTTTCTTGCTTTTTAAAAATCTTAAGTATTTTATATCTGCAGAACTTCTGCTGCTTCTAATTTTAATGATAAGGTTTATTCTTCCTCTTAAAAATAAAATTCTGAAATACAAGCAGATATAATATCATGGGCATGAAACTATTTCAAAAGAAAGACAAGCAGTAAACTAGTTTGCCAGTGGAATGAGGTAAGCTATAATTTGTTGCTAGTAGTAGTAGTTATAGTAGTATTAAACCCACTATCTGTTGTTGCAAAATAATTCTGTGAAAAAGACTCTGAAAATACAGGACACATATGACTTATCTGCACACTCTGTTTGGGTTAAGTATTTCCATTTAACAATACTTCTAATACATAAAGTACATGCACCTTCTGGAGCTAGTCATGCAACCAAGATAGTACTCCATGCAAGCCTCTAAATAAGAGCCATATGCTGAACACACAAGTCCTTGCTTTTCCACACTGTCAAAAATACCTGTATAAAAACTACGTGCATATCATATTAGAAAGCAAAGAAAGTACATATTTTAAATGCCTCAAACATATCAAGTGGTCCTTTTGGGGTTTTGGGAGAGAGAAATCCACTTTCTGGATCAGGAAGCCTGAATAATAACAAAAGCCTGAACAAATCACTACAAACCACATGAACATTTGAAAGAAACCAACCACCTTGAAGTTTTTCCCGTAATGCTGAAAAGCCACATTAGCTATAGCTTGTGATGAATGGCACCGTGTCATCTGTCAGAGGCATAAACAGCCTGGTTAAATATAATCTTCAGCATTTTGAACAGAACATCGTTCTTCAACTGCAGGTGGAAATGAACACGCAACACCATTCAGGTGAAGTTTGACTCTGCTTAACACCACTGCAGAACACAGTTTCAGGTTCTGACAGATAAAATGCACATAGAGCTTGCATTGTTGGAGTGAAAGGCTTAACAAAAAGGCAAGTGAAAAAAAGAAAAACAAACCAGAAAACAAAACAAACAAACAACAAAACAAACAAACCCAACACCCCACAAATAACTGCCCACTTAGCACAGCAGGAAAGTACTAGAGAGCAAGGGACACATAAAATTATGCAGATTGGAAAAAAAAATTGCATTATTTTTGCTGACAATTCAGGATGAACTAGGAAATAAAGGAACTTCAAGAACAGTGCAAAATAAACTCAAGTCAGAACTAGCTGTGCAGCAACTTCCACCTTATTAAAAAACTCAGAGTAGTTCCATGAGCAGAAGTTTTAACAACAGATTCAATTCTGGCTTTCAGCAGTGTTGCATCTCACAGATGACATCAATACACTAAGCTTTCCAACCACAATTTCTTTATCTACGAAATCCTCATACCTTTTTATTTTCTAGGATTCCAGCCCCCTACAATATCCAGCTCTCTTACATTCCCTTACACCTCTCCTATGCTGGTGATTGTCTAGTTCAGTGAAGGGCAACACCAGGCAGTGGTTATTCCTGTAGCCGTGCACTGACCATCCCTATTACAGGAACTTACATATTTTAGACTATTTTATTGAGTTTGCTTGAAATCAGACGACAGGCTCAAAGCTTACTGTGGGCCAAAAATCGAGAGACAACATAGAGATTGCTTCCTTAGGAAGCCAGGAAAATGTTCTCCCCACCATAAAGCTGTATTTTCTTAAAGTCAGTAACTTCAAACTCTTGTAACAATTGCGACAAGAGGAAGTGATTTGAGATACCTGTCACAGGTTGCTGATGCCAGCATTTTGCCAAAACTTAATGAGTAAGCAGAATATGGTCAAAGACTGTTTCTTAAATGTAAATTTGCCACTCCACAAAAGTAGCGCAGAACTACTTGGGACAGGACAGCTGGACATGGGTCAGGGGAGCAGGGACAACAATCTCAAAGGGACTTGGGAGTAGAATTCACAGAAATAAATGGAAATTTTGAGTTACAAGAACTTCTTTACAAAAACTGAAGCTATATACATATTTTCAGTATCTTCACTTCCTGTGGTGATCTTGAGACGTGTTCCTAAAACCATGACAACTTCCTCTACAGAGCAAAATGAAAAAGTGCCTCCATTTGGAGAAGCACTCCATTAATTAGTAATTAAACATGTAGAAAAATTAAGTTTAGTTACATAAAAATGAACAAGTTCTGTTCCGGTGGATTGTTAATAGTGGAAAAAAACATCCCACTATTTATCATTTTGTAATATGGACAAAAGTGAACGTGAACCCAATGCTAAACACAAGCAAATAAAAGACAGCTTGTTGTGACAAAGTTGTCCAAAAAGAGGAGAAAGTTGTATTCGAAACTGTTGAGCTAGCAACAATATTTTATTTCAATTCATCCGAGATAATGAAGCTAAAATTACTATGCTAGGGTCAACCTATTTCCTTCAGGAACAAGTCTAAATTCTACAAATCAAATACACTGTTTTCCTCCTGCTGCTGCTGAGCAAAGTGGTAGAGTTCACTTTCAGACAGGTTTCTACGAGATTCTGAAGGATCAGTTCTGTAAGTGCGCAGAAATTATACCTACAGGTTTGCAGCCTAAAAGCAAGCCAGTACCTCCCTCCCTTTCAGTGGCGGAGGATCTCTTTTTTGATGGAAGCACATCAACCTCTGTCACAGATCAACAGCCAATGCCTTCCTTTCATGAAGGGCATTCTGTGTCCTCTCCACAATGAGGTAGATAGTAAAAAAGGCTCCCAGACCAGAGTACCCAAAGAATACAAACCACTGGGGCTGGAGGGGAGGAAGGAAGCTACGCACATTTTCAAAATGGAGCAACTATTTTAGTTTCATACCTATTGACAGAAGGCAGACTGACATAATCATTCCCTTTGAAAATACTCTATAGATTGGATTTACAGTCAAAAGAACAAAATACTTGACAAGAACCTTCACACAAGTGAAGAACACAATTCAGCATGGCAATGTCACAGAGATCATGAATTAGTGATCTAAGAAAAAGGTCACATCATCTTCAAATACAGCAGAGACCTAAGTCTGGTATCACTCCATTAAAATTAATTCCAAATCCTTACTAGTTCAGCCAGCAAAAGATGTCTTAGTCAATCTCTTCTGACTACCCTATTGCTATGTTCATGATCCTGACTGTACAACTACCTACAGTCATTCAGAAATGTATTTAATGATGGGGTGGAGGGTGAAGGATCAGAACTGCTTCAGGTAGGTACCAAAATGGTCTACTCCTCTGTTCAGCTGGCCTCGCCTGCTACAACAAACATTATTTTATACTCGATCCCACATCTGCTAATGACCACAGATGTCATTAAGTATTACAGGACTCACTCTCCAATAACAGTGAGAAAAACATATGCCAGCTAACTAACATGAAACATCACATGAGTTGTTTAAACCAAGCTCAGTCAGTACGCACTCATCAATTCGACTTTATTTCTATGGGCAGGCTTAATTTTAAATACAAGATTTCAAAACTGCCAAAGCCACTATCAGAAAGGTTACATCTTCCTGGTGCAGGGTGTGCCTGCTCCTCGTTAGAATTAATGCAAGCTCCTGCAGGTGTTACACTACAGCCCTCTGTCCTGGTTTGAGTGAGAACAGAACTAATTCTGTTCAGTGATTTCATTTTTCAGCTCAGTTCTTCTACCTAACTGCACTGTCTGTGTTCTCCCAGGCAGTGTCTGCTTCCAGCAGGGATAACACCCCATGGTTACAGTTACTACCAAGGGTTGGTGTGCAGACCAAGGCCACTGCTGGATCTTGTGCATCACACTGAGGGACAGCAAGAAAGTGAATAGATGCAGCTGCAGAGAGGAGCAGACAGGGCAGGTGACCCCAAACTGATCAAGAAGGGATTCCAGCCCATGTATGTCATATTCAGTATAAAGCTGAGGGATCAGGAGGATCTATGTCTCTCGGGGCTCACAGGCTCTTCTCCCCTCTTGGACTGCTTTGCCAGCTTTGCTTCATTTGGCTCAGGTCCTCTTTCAGTTCCTTCCTCAGAGCATCCAAGGAGGACTCTGTCCATTCTGCCTTCGATCCCAATCGGTGTGTTCCTGAACCCGGTAGCAGAATCCAGCTCCTGAACACAGGTCCCATCTGCTGCTGGGCCCAGGCTGGGACTCCCCCAGTGCCTGCTCCACAGCATCAGTGGTGACAGTGATGTAATTACCATCAGGGGGTTGGGTTCAAT
>JAAGNO010012777.1:242528-294605 GCA_033439905.1 Ceryle rudis | reverse complement strand
TAATAATAAAAATTAAAAAAACCCCAATAAACAAGAAAAAAAACCAAGCCCAGGCCACTCCTTCTCTACATTTAATTTGTGGTCCACGTTACCATATTTTTATAGTATTGTTATGCCATCAGAATAAAGCCAAAGCTTCTTACTCTTTGGGTCAACCCTTATGCCCATCCCTCTGAAGTGGGGTTCCAGCCATTGAGAGCTAAACACAGAACCACTGCTTTTAATCGCTGCTTTGCCGGTAGTATTTTAATCATGTATAAAGTCAGTAAATCCCTACAGACAGATAAAACAAAACCTGTCAGTGCTGGAACTGTGGCTAGAATCTGGCATATCTAGCACTATTTGCCACACAAGCATGCTCCCTAACCCGTGGGTATTTTACAAGGAAGATTGATTCTTCTATGTACAATACAAATGCTAAAATGCAGAAGCAGCGTTGCATAAAACAGAAGCTATGAGGTTGGAGCTCTGGCCAGTGCATCAGGAGGGTACTAAGCTCCTCGTGGGTCCCACATGAGACCCATGGTTCCTTTCTTTACAAGGCTTGGGTCACACCTGGACGTGTTTTTAAGTTGCTCCATCAAAACCAAGCATATTCCCCTGTCTCTCCCAGGAGGAGAAAGGGTGTAAAAGGAGGTGACTGCAAGCCAGGAAAGACTGTAGCAGAAAGAAAAAACACATCATTCCTAAACAATGTGTACATGTTTATCTCTCACCAATTAGATGACTTCTGGTAAGAAAACAAGTAAGATTTAGAAATGGGGGTGGGGCATAACCATAATTTATACCTATAAATTGCTTAAGTTCAAAGAGCCATTTATCTTCCCCTAATCAGGTGACACAATGATCCATGTCTATGAATAAAATATATTTTAGACTTCCAGTATCTCTACTGTGTTTATACTGTGTTTATACTTTTGACATGCCTCTATAGTTTGTCTGTCCAATCCGCATAGCTTGGAGCAGACTCTATATGTCTGTGTGGATGGAATTACAGCAGACTTTACAATAGGTGATGAAAATGTACTACTGAATTCTGCAATAGCATACTGCACTATTATGCAAAATCCTGCTTTTAAAACTATCATACAACAAAATAGCTTTTCTTTAAAGAAGAAAGAAGTCTTTGAGTCTTCTTTTAAAGAAGACTGAAAGAGCTATCACTTAATACAAAGAGTAGACAAATAAAAGAAAAATAATAATGACTACAAGTTGCTCCAAGTAGTTAGCTGATTCTCTTTCATTCCTCAGTTATGCAAAGGTTGCTCAGTCTGAGCCGATCCTAAAGTCAATGTAATGACCAGTACATTGGACAGCCATACATCTTAATAAATGAATCTTGGTTAAGCAATCTCTTAAATCCTTCAAGAGCTGGTCTGCCACTTCTAAGTGCTAATGAGAGGTCAGCAGTAATTCTGCAAATAATAATTTGTGACTGAACTACAACCTCTCTTTTGCATTCAATATTTATTATATATTACGACTCAAACCAGACCATAGTCAACAAAAGACAACTCATTTCAGACAGAGCTTAAATAGATAATTTACCTTAGTACAGCACCAGGCATTAGACCTCAAAGTTAAGCAGAAATCTTCACATACTGACCTTTGCAAAGCACAGGAGATACAAACAGGGGAAAAAGCCACCTGGTGTGACATCTCTACTTGCACAGTAAGAGCATAAAAATAGCACCTGGTGATTCTCAAGAGCTAGAAATAACTCAATAAGACAGACAGAGGAATATGTTAGGGACAGGCTGACAGTTTAACTTGCTCAAATAAGTTATCCAAGTTCTTCTCTGTGAGGGTGGAGAGACACTGGAACAGGTTGCCCAGGGAAGTTGTGGATGCTCCATCACTGGATGTGTTCAAGACTGGGTTGGATGGGGCCTTGCATAACATGATACAGTGGGAAATGTCCCTGCCCATGGCAGGGGGATTGGAACAAGATGATCTTTAAGGTCCCTTCCAATCCAAACCATTCCCTGATTCTATGATTTGGGTCCCTTACTACAATCACAGGCATTATTGTCAGGGTACAAGCACAACAGTGCAATAACAGTCTTCTTTTGTCCACTGTCCTGTTCACACGTACATTCTCATTCTTCCCTCAAATCACAGTCTTCAGAATCACTGACCCAGTCTAATTGACCATACCAAATTCTTGAGAGCTTGGACAAATACAGGAAAAGGTACAACATATGAAAAAAGAAAAAAGTTCCAGGGGCTTAGCAAGAATTATTTTCTCCTCTCTTCCTCTTTGGTTTGTTATTGTTTGTTTTAAGGTGTGGGGTTTTTTTCAGTAAAAACAAACAAGCAAAATCACAAAAACCCACAATAACATTCACAAACATGAAAGTCAATACAGAGAAGCCTTAGATAACACACAGTTCATGAAATGGGATACTGTATTTATTTAAATTGCACTCAAATCTGTATCAAATCAGCGCTCCATTTATTTCTTAAGCCTTCAAGGACAAGTCCACTTAATGGCCTTCTGGGATATTTACCCTTTTGACACAAAGGGAGACTCTTTCAAGCTTCTGAAAAGATTAATTATATTATATAGGCATACAGTGATCAAATTACATGTTTTGGTAGCAAAGTATATACGAGAGACTGCCCATAGATTGAGTGAGATTCATCAGGAAAGCATTTCTGTATGCCATTTGATTAGCAATCAAGGAAAAGGAGGAAAAAATGGGTGCTGAAAATCACAAAGGGAGGGAGCACTGTTACACTTAATACTTGGAATTACTTACAAATGCTTACTGAAAATTGCTTGGAGTCTGTACTTTTCTCTCTTTGTGTTCTCAGTGCTCAATATGTGCACCAAGCACAGCCCTGTTGCCTCTGCCCAAAACACGACATTATTCATTGTTAAGAGGGATCAACAATCATTTTCCAGCATTTAGATATCTCACTGCTTGGTACCTTTCAGGAGTCATCCCTAGTTAAAAAAAATTAGCAAAGGCAAAGGGCATGAATGTAGAAGTGTAGCAGCTGTAGGCAGCAGCTGTAGGTACCAGCCTGGGGAAGAAGGTCTGTTGGTGTGACAAGGTTAAGTTTGCAGAAAGCAAAAAGAGTAAAAAAGGCAGCTAAGGGTTTCAGCTTACTGTGGTGAAAGGGAAAAGAGAAATGTTTATCTTGTGATATGCTGGTGGAGAATAAAACTGTTAACTAAGACTTTTTCTTTGTTATGTAGCTTGGTAGCCCAAGAAATAACGGTGTTGCCATTGCTCAAAGGAAGCCAGAGGCTTTGTGCTGAGCTGCAGCACAGACCTCAGGTGTTCTAGGGCTCTGCCAGGACTTGCCTTGGCCGGGCTGAGGTGTGGTTTGCTCTGCTTGTTTGTTTGCTTTGCTTGTAACAGCAATTCTCAGAAAGGGACAATTGTTTCTGTGCTTCTGGTATGGGGATGTAGCTATTGTTTTATATCTACACGTATATGAAACAAATTAATAGCAATACATGCAGCTACTCTAGGTAAAACAAACTGTCTATGACTGTAGATAAAATGCAGCATAGAGGAGCACAGGCATGGGATGACAGTGTGGGTCTTAAAAGTACAGGCACAGGATGATACTGGATGCCCAAGAGCTGTAAAAAAACACCTCATTAGTGGTGAACTGGTGAATATACCCCTGGGAGCTGGGTAAAACTAGTTTAGGTTTAACAAAGAGGGCAAAGAACAAGTATCCAACATACGTAAGTACACTGTATATTGTAAATTTGGACCTAAGCATTCCTGGGAGGAAAGAGCAAGGTGTGGACGTTTAGCAAGCACATAAAGACGACCTCAGCTGGACTGGAGGGCAAGGAAGAAGAAACCATCGACATCAGCATCATATTTCCCGCAATGGACTTGAATGTTGGTGATTGAGGTAGTTTCAGCTCCCTCCAGAAGGAAGCTGTTGAGCAGTGAGAGAGTGGAAAAGGAGCATAACACCTGAGAAAGGGGCAGATAATAGAAAGTTTGCATATATTATATTTAACCATACATGATTTGAATTATAAGCGTATTTCTTTAGACCACTAAGGCTTCAATTAGACTAAGAAAAAAATCTTGCTTTTGCATAGAAACTGTGTTTTCTTTTGCCTGCAATAGGATTTTGACTGCAAAATGATGGAGAATTCAAGCAGCCTCCTCTGTAATTTGGATGCAACAAACCAGTAACAGTGGCAGTGTACAAGACTGTGTTTGTGGAAGTAATTGGGAGAGATGCTTACTCACTTGAGCGACTATGAAAACTGTCACATTAAACCTCTGACCATATCCTACATCAATTCTGTTTTCAGAAAATGGAACGGAGAAATTGAATTGAGAAACTCGAAACAAACAGTATTGATCTCATTCCTTACAAAGTTAATTAGTGATCCTTCTTCCTAAAAAGCCTGGCTTTAGCATGCTTCCCAGATTACGAAAATATTATGTAACTTGAGATGATAAAATGCAATTATAAATACCTGATTAGCTTCAGAAAGAAAAAAATCAGCATACAGTAACAAGAAGACTTTAACATTTTACTACAATGCATACTGTATGAGAATGTAAACACTATTAAAAAAAAAAACCCAAAAAGCAAAAGTTGTTGAGCTGATGCTTGTATAAATGTAATTATGTTTAATTAGCACGTCAGGACCTTTGACCCTGTTTAATTCCTCATCTCTCATTTTCAGAGGCATGCTCTGAACATCTCTCTAGAAATGCAATGGCTCCCTTGCAGTCAATGCTGCAGCAAAATTTCTGTGGTTTACTGTTCAGAATCCCACCCCTCCCTCAAATTTTGGGAAGCAACAGCATGAGTAAGGGAAGATGAAAAGCGGGATGTGCTCACTACAAAGCTAAGGTCTGAATTCTTAATAGATATCACATAAAACTGGAAAATTTTCCTTTTCAAACTCTTTATGAACACAAACGTTGATAGCTGATAGTCAAAAGTAGTCAACTCTCCGATTGTTACAGGCTGCTCCAAAACCAATGTCTTGAAACCTAGCACCTGAGCAAAAAATATATAATTAGCTGTGATAAGAAGTGAGCTAAGCCCTTAATCAATAACCTTTCAAGCTGTCCTGACAGACTACAGTAAAAGAGTTTGTATAACTAATGAGATGAAAGTCCAGCACCAAAAGAGTTCCATCACCAAAGTGTTGTGTAGCAATCAAGGGGGAATCACTTCAACCTCTTGAACTATAGGTAAGACCACATCAGAGCAATCTTGAGTTCATTTCTTTTGTTTCTGCAATATGTAAATAGGCATTGGTATCTAGGGTTTTCATTACTTCACCTTCTATACTGCATAACCCCAACACCAAAAAAGTTGAAAATCTACTTGAAAACTTTATTTGCTTTGTGAGCAATAGCAGTGCTCATAGAAAAACAGCAGGAGGGTGAAGACATAATGACAGGGGCAGAGGATATGCAAAGAACAAAAATCTCCTTCTTTCCACATCAATACCCTAACACTCTGTATGACACTCCAGCTCAGCATGACCTCACTGGGTCACACCTTCCTTGCACTACTGAGAAATGGATTAGGATGCAATCCACTGTTGTAGATGATACAACTCTGAACTTTCAGCACATGTGGATACCTAATACAGGACATTCATCTTTTCAAAACCACAAACTTTCTTACAGTGACCATTTAGAAACAGTGTGGGAAGACTATTTTTGAGCTAAAATAAAACTAAAATATGTGCTACTGGACCTGTCATAAACTATAATGAAAGGGTTGATAGAAAGCTGGAAACAAGAAATATAATTAGATATCCATTCTTGACCTATTATTTCTTTTAATAGTAACACAAACAATGGAGCATCAGAAGAGACACCACTTTTCTGGCACTGCAGCCACTTATCAGGACTCACCAGGACAACTGTCTGCACATGGTCCATTCTTTTTTTTTTACCTTTAACAAATTACCTTCATAAGAGGTGAATAGAAACTGAATCCCTGCAAATTTCCCCCATAAATACCAGGACTGAAATACAACTAAAAGGGATAGGATAATATCCTATCCTATCACAACCAGCGCCCTAAGACCAATCATATATCTGAGGGGAAATTCAGTAATAAAGTGAATGAAATGTCTGTGTATCTTCTGTAACACTGTGTGAACATGAGTCTAACGTCAAGTCAGGATCAACCTGATGAGGGTACCACTGTACCATCACTTCCTTAACTCCTTTACTCAGGGGTAAACTTGAATGCAAGCACTTTGGGCATGGAGTTTTATTTCTCTACACAAACAGAAGTAAAGATTCTGGATATAAAATTAATTCTGTTATGGGGTCTTTACCTCCTTGCAGCTGTATTTTGTATTTTTGGGAGTTAAGAAACTTGGAGGATTCAACTAAGTGCACAACCAGATAGCACTAGTAATGAGAAAAACTGAGCATCTGAGCCATTCACAAGCTGACATCTGTCTGCAGGAAATACTTCACAGGTAATTCAGAATGGGAAATTCATAATGATGAAAGTTGCAGATAAGCAGAGAAGGAGGTGAAATTTGTCAGGTCGATTTGTTCATTAAGCCCAGTCCTGCTAGGTGTATCCTGGAACGTTCTTTTCTTCAATGTATGCCAAAGCACGACCAGCCACCTCTGCAGGTGCTCTTGAAGGTTTGCTTTTCTTTTCAGCTGTTTCTTGTCTGACTAATTTCAGATTATTTATTGTTTGTGCGAGGGTGGTGGCAAAGTAATAAACTGCCTTTTGGGAAATGGTCTGACACGTGCTGAAAGATGCCTACGTGATCCAGCAGGTTCTGTCCCGCAGCAATGCTCACTTGCACATTTCCCCTCTCTCCACCCGTGTGCATTGGCTCTGGTGGTTACAAAGAAAGCGGACAGGCAATCGGTCCATACAGTGCTAGCAAAACAAACTGATTTCAAAGGGGACGTACTTTGGGAAGAGAAATTGTTATATCACTTAGGCAAAAATGAAATCACACATAGGATCTGATCCAAAGGTATGATGACCCCAGCCAGCTCTGACCATAGGGATGGAAAACCAACACAAACATAGTTCTAGAGATTACTCGTTACAAGTCAGGGAACTTCTTTTCTAGAACAGTATTTTAAGTCCTTTTCTTCAATGATGGCAGTGAATACCCTGTTAAAGTACTCTGGAAAAGTATACTGTGTTGCTACTACCTCATATACAATAAACAAAAGGAATAAAACCAACTTGGAACATTCAATTCAGCCTCAAAATAATTGTCAGAATCTATAGAATTCTGCTTTGAAAAAGTTTTAGGTAATAGTATTTTTTTATTAAAAGTGCAATGCCCGAGATGTAGAATTTATTACTATTATTTTCTATATTGCATGTTACTATATGGGGTTATTTTTTTTTTAATGCCTAAATTCAATACTCTCTTAAAAGCAATTTGATTTCAGGATTAATTTCAAAAAACCTCATCAATTTTTAAGAACGAATCATCAGAATGTTCCTTCATGAAGAAAAACAGTACTATCCTCATTCAATCTGAAGCATAGCAAGAACAGATGACTAAAATGCAAGAGCCTGACCCAAGACAGAAAGCTTCTGGACACTTCTACAAACCCAGTTCCTTAACATAACAATAAGCATATATTAAAACCTTTCTGAAGAATAATACTGTTTATGGATTCTGAAGTCTAATATGGTAATGAAGAGGAATATCTTTCCTCTTCTGATCAATACTGGGGTGGGTGTTCATCTAAGAAAGAAAATTACGTTCTTGTGATTGTTCTCATTAAAAAAGGGCTGAGAATGGTGGTCACGTATATCTGGTCAAAAGGTCCTACAGTTCTTCCAGAGCTGCTTATTCTCATACATGGCACAGAGCACTATAGCTGCAGTGTAGCTAATGTAGAGCACATCCAAGGAGCCTGCTACCTTTAACAGTTAACATGCATCAACTCTATCTTCTACTCAAATATTTGAAAGATGGACAGGACAACTATTTGTATAAATTAAGCCATTTTCTTCAAGGATGCAGCTGCTCAGCACAGAAATACATATGGGTTCAACTGGGCAGCCGAAGACAGACTGCAATCCATGCCAATGTCATTCAAGAATACATCTGTGCTATGACATAAAAGGTAAATTATTAATAACAAAAAATAAAAAAAAAGGAGACTCCCAGAGACTCCCATTTAAGAAAGGTGATCATAACACTGAGAACTCGTAAGACCACCAATTTACTTTTCAGTTTTCAGCTGAGCAGACTCCACTGCACTTATTCTTGTCACTGTAACTCGTTTGTATCTCTATTAAACAGGAAACTCATTTGAACTATGACAACAGCACCTATAATGATAATTTCTGTCAAAGGGAAGTGTTGAATCCTGATGAGACACTGCTCAGAATGAGGGGCATCAAATATATTCAGTGCATAACCTCACATGAACAGACAGATAATTTCGCTTGAATGAGAAATGAACATTGAAAAACAGTATTGGATCTACGGAGTGATTGAATTAAAAAGCCCAATCAAAGCACTGGAAGCATTCATTTCTTCAATGATTTGAGTCCCTTATAGTCCTAGGCAATGATAATATATATACATGGACATTACAGACAGATCCACAGAACAAGTGCTCCACAAGCCCCTGCACCAAGAAGCTACTGAATACACCCTAATATCCAATAAGCAACTCTATTGCTGCAATTAAAAAAAAAAAAGTCCAAAACTCTCAAACTGTGGTGTGCTGAAGAAGATGGAGAAGAGATCGAGATCACAGGCATCAGGCCAAATAGTGAGCCCGACCTCATGTCACATAGAAGCAATACTTCGAGCTAACACCTGAAGAAATGCAAGCTCTTCCTTTGTGAGTGATACTGGTGTGACTACAGTGGGGTGGAAACTGGCTTCCCAAAGTATTGAATACAAGTTTTTGATAAGTCAGACTGGTATCCGACCAGGAAGACAGTTCCTTGTACTAAATTCTTTACTATTTCTTCATTAATTGATGATTTATTGGATATTAAATCACATCTAAGAGTTTGGCAATGTAAGATACCCCTCACCAGCACAATGATTATAACAATAAATTTGCACATATAAAAGCCTCAGGTGTACTGTGAAACCAAGGCATGAGGACAAACAGCATCAATATTTGCTACATAAAGGGAATCTTGTTCCTAGTAAAATAAAGCAACAAGACAGTGAGACATAAAACCCTTTTGTAAGCAGTAAGATAGATGAGTTACCATCATGGATATAGAACTGATTTTCTTAGAAGACTGGCTGCTCTGGTCAATGCTCTGACCTGATAAATTTTGACTTTGCTAATTACCTGAATCTTAGAAATTCAGGAAAGACTACGTCCAATGTGATCCTATTTGTTCCTCTGTGCAGTATCAGACAAAGTGTGTACTAAAGGAAGATTTTAACATTGCTTACAACCTAATGAAAGCATAGAAATCTGAGTTAGCAGCAATTATGGAGAAAGTAAATAGTCCACCTCTCTTTCAAAATGTAAAGAAATCCTAATAAATTAAACACATTCAAGGCCAATGATGCCCAAGTTGTTTGAAAGGGGAAATTTTCACACGCTCTCTGGAAAACTACCGATGGTTTGACTACTCTGAATGTCAGCATTTCCTGGATTGTCAGAATGCCAGATGTAGCAAAGACAGTGTATTTACGTCTCTACTCTCAGGGGAGTTCCAGGGGTAAGGGTAAAGACACGCAGCCATAAATTCCACGTGTACCTTAAGCTGACTCATCACAGGATATTCTCTCTTACTGGGGGAGGGTGTGTGGGGGGTGTGTGTGGAACTACCATGAAGCAAACAAAACAGTTAAAATACACATCTTGAGCCATGCTTAATAAAACCTAGAGCACTCTCAAAGCAGGATGTCTCCAGGCTTACACAAGACAGAACTGGTAGAAAGGGGACATTTTAAAGCCAAATAAAAGAACTACAGTCTGAGAGATGAAGATAAGTCTTTAAGATGCATACTAAATGGATATTAGCTGAAGAGGTGACCAACGTGTTTGTGTGTGTATATGTATAAAGTATCAGTGGAGCTCATTTAATTCTCAATCTTCTGAAATTCACAGTATTGTTAAAACTCCAATGGCAAATTTTTTCTTTTAATGACTGAGGAATGAGATAACCAAACTGACTAGAGTAGCTTTGAATGCAGATATAAACTGAGATATTCCCGCCTTCTGACACACCTCGGCAAAAAAAAACCCAAATGTGACTTTATGGAGTGGTCCAAGTGAAAAATACATAGTTCAGGGTGTTTTGTTATTGTTGGTTTTGCTTCTTTGCAAATCTACAAACAAATCTGGTGGATATAGTTTGGAAAAGGTAAGCTAGTACAAAAGAGCAAATGAAATGAAGAGAAAAAAATACTGTTTCTTGCCCTAGGCATGAAACAGTGCCCTTGAATTATGTGTTACAATCAATTTCTAAGTTTACACTATAGATAACGTCTTTCAGTGATGTCTCATCAAACAAATTAGATCTGACCAGTGAAATCTGTAAGTTAGCTGGAACTGATGAAAATATTAATGCACTTGCTTTACTGAACCCCCACTGTCTAAAGTAATAACTCCTTTTGAGACCAATAGCTACTTTACTGCAAGCTCTGACCCACGGACAACAGAATTTAACAAAATCTGTGTGGGTTTACAGTTAAGAAAGAATAGCATTCTGCATTAAGCAAATGCTCTAATTAAAATCTGGAGTGGTAGAATGTAGCTTCTACTTATTAGACACTAGTATGTTGGGAAAAGAATCCCAGCACAGACATGAGCCAGCATTCGGCAGGGTGAAATCTTAATGGGCAGCTGCTGTTGGGCATCCTGGAATTCTGTCAGGTATCAGAGAACCAAAAATTTATAAAAACCTACATGAGTCAATTTAAAAAGTTTGATTTGAACATGGTTTATAGGTGGAAATAAGCCTTATTTCAGAATTAAACCCTCACTATTAATGTCACTATGCTGGACTTAGAAGTTTTAATAAAAGTGCATTCAATATATTGCAAATCAGAGCATTGGAGACTCAAGCTTAATTCCAGGACTTAAACTGTTTATCTTGCTTCCTTTTCAGAATGAGGTGCTTAAAACCACATTCCCAATTATATTTTTAGAAAACCTGTCCTGGTGAGGCAGATGGGAATAGGAAGTGACTGACATTTAGAAAAATTAGGTCAAAACTTCCTTAGCAACCTAAATTCTGCAATTTAATTTGTACATCTAATTTGATGTATCTGCTTGTATATACCCAGCTTTCATTTACTGGGAAGTCTGAGTTCCCACCGATAAATCACAGATGTATCACTGCTACTCAGACAAGTAAGGATGCCTCAACAGTGGCACAAGATGGGCTTTTATGCTAAGCTGTGCTCTTCTTTGGACATGCCTATTGTGTCTCTGCCACGTAAAGGCATGAGAACGTTATCATCTACCTGCAGAATAGGACAAGCTATTATTTATATTAGCAGAGTATTTGAAAGAATAACTTCATATATAAAAGGTTTGAGATAAATTAATTGTTAACTTCGATGAATCCAAACCGAACAAGTCGTAGAAGCCCATGCTTCAAAGTGATAGAGCAAGAAAAATAAAAAGGGATAACGGTTAACCTACAGCTTATGTTTTTATAGGCATGAAACACTTAAACTCTTTAATGCTGATAATGGGATTTCTTAACAAAAAAAAAAAAAAAAAAAAAAGCAATCTAAATTGCACCTTGCCTCCAGGTAAAGTTAAAGCAGTTCTATGCATAAAGTAAATTAAGTTTAGCGCATCAAAGATGCACAAAAAGAGCGGTTTGATTTTTGCTTTGCTTTGCTATTCAGATTATCTCCCAGGGACTATTTCCCCTGCGGATCAAAGGGTGACTGTTTGCTAGAAGCACTGACATGGAAAAATATCTCAGGATATATTTACACCATGGAGAGCCCATGTGCAGGCTCTGTGCTCTTATGAATCCATGCTATTGACTCAGAGCACAGACAGACTCTGCTCACGCCCAGAGCACATCGTGCAGATGCACCATCTATCAACCATACACAACAGCAGAACTTTTCATAATGCTCTTCTAGGATACTTGAAAAGAAGGGCAGCATAACCAGCGCTGCTTTGGTTCCTTTAAAGACAAGCTCAATGCGAGTGCCTGAGATTTAGGCTGTCCTGAGAATTGGACAGTAAGAATGACAGGTTGGATTTGCACAGACATTGGGTAGCTGAGATTAATTACTGCACTGGAGATCTTGGTCAGAAACCCACAGATACTTCTCAAGGCAGACTCCTATCGCCATAATCATACAGTCACAATCTGTTTGAATTTCTTGCTGAAAGTAGTAAATAGGGCCTCATATATACCATCATGTGGTATACACCACTGAGCTGTACTGCTAATTGTTTATGTTACAACTCGTGTTGATTACAAGCGTGCCACAATCTCTTCCCTGCAAAACTCCATCTGACAGAGGCTCTAATGCAGAACAACGCAATTCCTTTTGATGGAATGTACTGGCAGTGCCCAGACCTAGTCAAGCACGGAGCAAACAAGCAGCCTGTAATTTGCTGATGCAGTAATGAAGTAAGAAAGATCCTTACAGATTAGCAGGCAATCAGGGAGAGTTTCACTGTACGCTAACTGCTTCTCTGCTGGCAAATGTAGAATACGCTTAGGAGTGCTAATAAGGAAAAAAAATAGCAAACATGGTGGTTCATGCTTCCCTCACTAAAGTAAGCTTTTCAATCTAAATTGAAGAAACAATGCTAAAACACAGGATGACATTTTAAAAGGCCTCAATCCCAACTAGCAAATTGAACGCTGCATCTGTTAACAAGTACAAAGCAGACGTTCAGTCGCACACCTAAATGCAGATTAACAGCACATACAGCTACTGAAAAATATGAACACAAAGGGGGAGAGATAGTGAAAAGAGAAGCGAGTGATTTGTGATGTCTGTGCTTTATTTATGAGGCTGGATTGGCTACGTGACAGGCTTGTTTTCCTGTCAGTGATCATGCAAAACTCACCACCATTCCTGCATTTTATCATCCTAACTTTCTTCATTTTATCTCCCTGGATATCTATTTTTTCAGGAAGAATCTTGCAGAATCTTTGGACTATCTGCATTTGAAGGAAATTATTCAAATGCTGAATGAGGAAGCTATTCTGCTGCATGGTACCAAGTAAATAAGGTAGGAGAACCTACTACATCATGCTTTTAACTTTTAGTAACCACGTTTGTTTGTTATAATCTTTACATTATTAGCCCCAATGTTAGTCAGACATTTCTTGTCATTGCTCTCCCTAAAAATGCAAATCCAAACCCTAAGGACAATAGAATCATAGAATTGTTTTGCTGGAAGAGACCTTTAAGATCAACAAGTCCAACTGTTAACCCAGCACCACCAGGTCAAATTCCACCCGACCTCAAGCCAGAAAAGTTTATATATGGGATTTGTCTGAGCTCAACATAAACAGATTTCAAAGCCCAAAACGATGGGAGGACTCAAACCAGTGGAGGCATTTATGACCTGACCTGTACAAACATGTCAAGAAATGGCACTTTGTCCATAGTTACCCTTTACAAAGCAGAGAAAAAGGTTCCAGAGATCAGTAGAGTTAGTAGAGAAACGGAAAGTTGTATTTCAAATATTTTTACTTTTTCCAAATATTTCTGTAAATCAAGTTTTTGAAATCATTTTGCTTAAACAAAATGGGGGCAAAATGAAGGTAAATGTGAATTAAGCTACAACATTTGTTCAGTTTTCTAACTGAAAAAAAACCTAGTTAATTTATCCAATAAATATTAAACACATTCCCACAACAAAAAGAGGAAACTTCTACTTCTTCTATTTCAAAGTTCTCCAAAGTTGGAAACCACATTTTTAAAAACATTTATTCAATCCTGATATATTCCTCTGGGAAAACATGATGCAAAGGTACCAAATTTATTCCCTAAAATTTCCACATCATAGGACTTTATCATAACCAATATATGCACCGTGGGTCCACCATTCCCAAACCATCAAACCTCCAAGGCACAGTCAGGAGATTCTCAAGGCCAGCTGAATTTCCTGTGAAAGCAGAGATTACCGCCCAGCACGTAAAGAGCTGCTCCAATCATTTGTATCGGTCAGTGCTAAAAGAACTGTTTTTTCTGAGCATGTCTGAATCACTATCAGGGGCTGCCATGTGTCAGCCAGCCCCGTGAGATAAGTATTCAGAGAGAACTAAATCTGGCACACCCACGGAAAAAGGGGAGCATGCAATAATTGAAGGCTGCTTGTAAAAACATGATTAAATGACATGACCTGAAAACACAAAAAACAGTTGTTAGCATTAGACAATTGTTAATTGCATGGCTGCCTAAGTTTCCTCTTATGCAGAAGGGTCTGTTCCTGATTCTTACTTTTAGACGTGCAAACATTTAAACAAAGAAAAGACAAAAACCCTTTCCATATCTTTGGCTAAATTGTTGACCATGATTAGTATTGCCTAGAAAGGGGCAATAGTCTAATAATCTGTAATTACCCGATGAATTTTAAAAGCCCCAAAGTTATATTATTGCCTTACCAAAAAAAAAAAAAAAAAAAATTAATACACAGTATTAAAAATTCACTAAAAAGAATTATTTGGGGACCTTCCAGTAATAGCCAACCCTGATCTTACTTATTCACCTTTGATGAATCACCTTGAGGTGAAAAACTACATTTCAACATATGAAAATGGTGGGCTCATAAAAACATTAATCCAGATCCCACTGAAGATAATATCTGTTATTTAATGGATGTAAGCATATGCTGAGCTAAACTCATAATCGGTTGCTAAAAAGGTTCATGGCCGCCAAACCCTGATGTTCATCTTACAAGACTTTCATAGCATGAAACTCCTTGTAGCTGTAAAAATAAATCTCCCAGCACAGGAAAACTTAACAATGAAGGTAGACAGTGCTCACTAAACATGGAGCTTTTCAGTATCTTGTTCTCCCTGGTTACTGTAAAGAAGCATACTGTATTTCTGTGTACTTCTCAAAGATTTGTCTCGTACTTCAGATGAGGACTTTAGTATAAATCTTCCTAATAATTTTCTACACTGTCCAGTAGTGTAGCTTCTTAGCAATTCAGACACTAATAATTATATGTACACCCATTCCCCTGTTAGCCCTTCCTCTTCCAGGGCAGACAGTAGGCATAGAGAGCTCCCTGATACTCCTCTGTTCTCAGTGGTGTTGCACCTGGAACTTCACATCGTGACCCTGATTCATACTTCTGCTTTCCTAGGCAGACAAAAAATGTGATTATTTCATAATGAATATAAAACATAGTATTGATAGTTTTGTTGAACTGTATTTCTAGCACTTTCTATCTTTTCAGGGAATGATTTTGTAATTTTCTTATTTCCCTTTACTGTGTCATTTCCTAGTTCTCAAAGCAACTTTCACCCCATTCATATCACCAAAACCATTACAAATTCAAACCCTTTTCATTTGCCACATTACATCTATGCTCATTGACCTGATGAAATAACTGACAGCAGAAGTAGGTTCCTGTCCCCTGCAAGAACCAGAAATGGACTGGAATACAGCACCAATGTCACATCTACTTCCTTATGGTTAGGAATGATGAAACTCAACATCCTCCAAGTAAATCACAGATTTCACTTCTTTCCTAGATGCAGTTCCTGTCCTCTCAAGCCAAGTGCCTGTTAGATCAAAAGATCATTTAAATAGCCTATAACGTGCACGTACCTTGCTTCAGGAATAAACTGTCTTCACTCAAACCACGGAGGGTGCTCCACAGCTAAGAGAGACTAAGATGCATTCCAGCTCCATCTTACGCTATGCCGACACCACACACTGCTACAGGGGCTGCTTCTAGTAAATCCCCTTAAGTTGCTGAATTAAGGGAAGCATGGCAGGTAGCAGAAGAATAATGATAGATTCACGGGGAAAATTAACTTGTGGATAACTGTTGTTAATATCTAGCATAGGTTTAATATATATTCATGTTAACTCAAGCCAGCCAGATTAGCAATAAAACCATCCATGCTGAAGTCAGAAAAACGCAAAAGTGTCTTCATTTTTCCTGCCATTAAAAATCGGAGGAAAACTGGAGAAAGAAAATCTGTAAGAAAAAGGTTAAAGCAAATGTTGTAGAAGTCAAGATAATTTTAGGTTCTGAATTGCAGAAGTATCTCATTAGGCATCATTGTCTACTATAGTCTGGAGAACAATAGAACTGTGATCACTGTAAATAAATATTTTACTTTTTATGTTGGTTAAAAGCTGGAAATCAACTGCCAGGCTCACTCTTCCCCTCTGAATTATACACTGTTCTGTATGGGTTCAAAGCCCTAACAATCAAAGGCAGAAATGCAGCGATGACTGCCAATTTCCTGTGCCTGTTACTAAGCAAATATTTTATGACAAAACAGAAAATAATCAAGGCAGTTGTAGGGAAGAAGGACACATGTTTAATAACACAGTGAAAGGATGGACTATAAAGCATAGCAGAAAATTCACAGGCCTACATACATTTTGAGTTTCCCACTGGAAGTCTCTGGAAGATTATCTTCCTATAATTGCATTAAGCAAGACACAGTCACATTTGATTTCTTAGTATGAAGAGACACGGAAGCTCATGGGGTAAACAGGCAGGGTCTCAGGGTGGTAAGATACTTGACCCATGACTCAGCGTGGCTCTAGATGATTAATGATGCTAAAAGTAAGGATCTTTGTCAGTCAAAATGTAGCACATATTCCCTACTTCCACTAGGAATGTCTTAACATTTCAGTATTTCCCTCAAAGGCCTGAGAAACTACAGCTCTTCACTGCCTTCTGCTTTCCAGCACAGAGCAAGGTGACTTCCCCACCACCCCCCAGGAAAGGACAAAAGAAGTTGAAAAGAATGTCTGGATGTGAACTTTGATGGCCAAACTGAAGTATATAAAAAGATTTCTGTCTGAATTAAAGCAAAATAAAGTTTTTTGGTTTTTTTTTTAAGGAGGAAAACAATCATTCAATTAAAAACTATGTGGATTTTGAAGACTAACTCAGAGGACCAATGATATAGAAGAGTCTAAAGCTTCCAGTTTCCAGACAATAGTTTATACTAACAGCAGTGTAAGTGCATCCATCCTGGGAGAGGGGCAGTAAGCCCTTGCACTATATCTGAATTTAAAAAACAAAACCAAAAAAACACCAACAGTAGTATTAACCAATCCACATTTTACACTTTCTTTTTCTGTTTAAAGAAAAATCTTTGTCATGAGGTAGATGGTATCTCATTGAAGAACAGCTTTTACTATCCATCCAATGCTTGCCTGTCACAGATAAGCTGTTAGGTAAGTTAGATTATATTTAAATATAGTACTAGAACTGAATTTTCTCATGAACTAAATTTTTAGAATACTAAAAAATGAAAAGTAACAGAGCAGACCTGATATCAGAAGAGCACAGTTCACTGAAAGGAGGAGGACAGAGTCCAACATTTCCAGTATTTCACAGCTTGAGAGACTGGGATGCACGACTGGGATGATTTGGGAGTTGAAAAGCACTTGGTTAATTATAATGGGAGTAAGAAATACCTTTTTGCTTTGTTTAAAAGTCATCTGAGCTTTTAATAGAGATGTATTTACAGAATGTTGTTATTGTCTGCTTTCCCCTTATTTCAATTTTCTGAAGCATTTCTGAAAAGAAATCTATGTGCTGCAAGCAAACCTTTAATCAACGTGTTAATACAAATTATACAGGCGGGTGAGCTAAGGATTTATTAGGAACTCCAACTGTTAAATTTCCTTTCAAGTGTTCGGCTTCAGCACATCCGCACTATAAACCCAGAGGTGAAGTGATAAATTTTGTAAATTGGAAACATAGACAAACTAAGCTCCCAGTGATTTAAATGGTTGCTCAAGGGATTTAGGGCAGAAATTGATTAGTTTATGAAAGAAAGTTAGATTACTGATTCCTGTTAGATTACGGTTACTCAAGATCACAGAGAATCCAACCGTGCCCCAGCCACGGGTGTCTCACCTGCTACTGCTGAAACACACCTTGTGTAACCACACAGTGCAGCAGTGAAATAGCAGAGATTTGTCCAGAGCCGTTCCTCCTCTTAAAGCTCAGCTCTTTCTTCCCAGTATAAACTGTATTTGCTTACAGTTGCTGTTACAGCTTTCACTCTACTAGTATTTTGATTTCTCCTTGAGCTTCAGAATCAGATGCTTTGTTGATTGTAAGTAGCAAACATGAAAGAATAATTATTAATGTAATTACTAAACTTATCATGAATGTCAAAACCCAACATCTCTTCAATAAAACCTACTTTATAAGATTAAAGCTTCCCAAGAGACCCAGAGACATTTACATGTTTGATCTGGAAAAGAACGTAAAATAATACTAATGATGGCAAATCACACCATATATGAACAACTCATTGCTCCTAATGAGAAGATACTGAAGGAAACCAAAACTCCAGAAGAATAGAGAGGAGGTGGTAGACAAAGCCCTGCCCATCAAAGGTAACTCCTGTAATCTGGGACAAAAGCCTGCGAAGGTACCTGTCTATACATAATTGACTTTGCTGCTGTGCTCATCAGACATGACTGTTTCACATGCTGGCTTACGAGGACTGTGAGTTGATGCACGTCTTCCTCTGTTTCTATCAAAAAAAGCCTCCAAGGGGTTATAAGAATGTATGAAAAATGAGGAAAAAATAAAGTTTTGAGAATGCAAAATGAAGCCCAAGCGCAGAAGGTAGAGGGAAGGGAATAAGAGGAGGATTGGTCCTGGGAAAGTTAAAAACCTAAAAAAATTACCATAGGCGAAAGGTGGAGTAAGCAGTGACATGAAGGTACTGGAGGAAAGAAGAAATAGGAGAAAATTAAAAAGGGGAAGAGTAATGTAGGAGAAAGGGGCAGGGAAAGAAAACCTACAGAGAATAACATGAAATAATTACTTGTGTTTATTTTTCCTAGAACCTTAGCTGTCAAAACACCGACTTCACTTGCTTTATGGTATCAGACTCCAGAAGACCTGTAATTAAGTCTCCTGTTTGACTAAATAACCAAAATGGCCTTATTTTCAAATGGTTACTGCTTTGCCAACATACCTAATATATTAACAAAGACACTGACTGATTAAAGTGCAGTGCCAGGTCATTATTTCTGATAGTAGAGGATTTAAAAAAAAAAATGTATCTAGAGTGTAAGAAACTATTTATAAGTAATTAATGTCATATTTTACATTAAATATTGTATTAGACTGCATGAATATGCAAGGCAATATAATTTGCCATCACTTCTGAAATTTCTTAATAGGTAATTTCTATGAAAGAGTTATTTCAATCATTACTTATTAAATAATATTCACCAATTATTGCCAGAAATAACGTGAAAGTGTTAGCTATTAAAAAGTGTATCTTTCTTTGAAGGATATTCCTTACATAAAAGGGCAGAGTGAGAAAAAGATCTGTAGCTAATTACAAAACAGCACACGTGCACACACAGAGACCCACATGCAAAAATACCCTCACCTACTAAAATGAGTTTAGTTTTTGGTAATATTAAAACTTCCTTCAAGCATATTAATTTACAAGTGGTCCAATTTCACCCAGTTTTAGGCCAAGCCTCCTTGTGTACAAACCATTCAAATGCACGTACACGCATTTAACCTTAAGGTAGACTGCTCTTAAATTCTTTTTATTTTAAGGTGGGGAAAAGTAATAGTTCAGAAGCATAACTCCACAGAGTAAGAAAGCTATCACTCTTGTTACTATAATTAAACTATGACTGCTAAAAATTCTTTTTTTTTTTTTAATTTATTTTTATATAGCCTGTAAATGTTAAAAAGAACAGAATCTTACCTTACCGGTAAAGTTTGAAATCAAAGATCTTTTGAGATAAATCATTTAGGTGAATAAATATATACATGCTAGAAATAGATGCGTAAGACTAGAAGAGAGATGGAATGAAACAAAAGGTAGTAAAGAAAGGAAGTTGCTCCTTATACAGAGCTCAAAAATATTATGAAGTCAAACTCTGTGTTGGTAAAATGCTTTTATTTACCATCCCATCCTTTGTGCCTTGTAATACCACTGTAGCACCACTCCTCTTAATCTCTTCGGTCAATGATTTGCTTGGCTTCTCTGGCTGGACATTCAGCCAGGAAGGAAAAAAGACTTGCAAAATCCACTCTGAGCAAAAATTGTGAAATATCTTAATGTAGTATCATGAGTCTGAGCTCATTCAGTCCTTCCTGATAGATACCTGATACAAGGATTATTTTGTCAGGAATGCAGAGAGACTGATTCTGAAGGAGAAGAAGAAAAAGGTGGGCAGTGCGTGAATGGAGAATCATGTTGCAATGGTAGAGGAATCTCATCTGAAAATGACTTAGGATTCTGTTATCACTAGGTTTAAGTACTATAAACTTTGAGGTATAAGATAAAGTACAGATGTTTTGCTCCAACATGAATCTCCATCTGGGCTGTTCACTGACATTAAACAGACATTTCTATTTTACAGGAGACTATGACTGTCTGATAAGAGAGACATGACCTTTCCTTTTCCTCTCCCTTTTCCTCAACAAAAATGGTCTACTTCAAAATGTCATGGAAGTGTAAGAACTTAATCTCAAATCTGTCACAGGACCAATAGATTCATTGCCAATGCAGTATCTTTTTTCCCCCATTCTTAACGTGTGGTAAATAGCAAATCAGCCTTTGCTTTACCAATTACATCCTCTCTTGAGCTTACCCTCCGTAGAAGTACAGAATGTAAATGACAATACAGTAGATGAACTGTAGATTCCCCTTTTAATTATTTATTTAGGTTATTAAAAAAAAAAATAAAAAAATCAGCTGCCCAGGACAATCCCTTATATGCATGCAAAAAAAAAAAAAAGAGATTTTCTTTGAACAAGTATGTGAGATCAGGTTTTGGAGATTATTTTAGTTATGAGATACCGATTTTTTTACTTCAGAACACACTGAAAAGTAGCAAATGTTTCTTGATAGCAATAGTGAAACCCTTCAAAATTTAGCAGCATAGGACACAGTCATATTGACACCAAACAGCTCAAAAATAATACAACAGCCAATTTTCTGAAGGTGGGTATTTGCTGCTGACCTGGAATAGCTGCGTACAGAATGGTTATACATCTGAGCATAGATTTCAGACAGGAAGAGGGAGAAAAAAACCAAACCAATGTGTTCAAGCTCATTCTGAAGTTCTGTACATGAGAGTTTGTTTCTTCCATATCCTACTTTACAGTGAAATGCATTCCTCCAATTTGTCTGGTAAGTAGATGGTACTGGAAGATATTAAACTTAGTTGTCCACTCACCATCTCTCAATGACAACCTGTATTTTACTGAGTCCTTATTTATAGAGCAAGGTTTAATGAGCTATATTTGAATTCTCCATGTGAACGCCTTGGAAAGATCCATCTACTTCTCATTATTTTGAAATACGTTCTTGTTCAGGATAGAGGTAATTTAAATTCATTTTAGGAAGAAAGTGGACATATAAGGATGTCTAAAGAACAGATAATTCATTTGATTTTTCCAGTCAGCTTTTCTTTTTGCAAATGATACTATTAAGAAAAGCAGAATTCTTTACTTCCATTTCCCAGTAAGTCTCGATTAAAATATAGCTATAATGCACACCTTTTAATTGACTTTGGATGATGTAGAAATGCGGTGTTATTACAGATATTATCTGTTCAAAAGAGATCAATGGATTAACTAAAATGTTAAGAGCATAAGTTACACTGAGGAATTTATGTCCTCTGCTTCTATCCAAGTGGCCTTCGTTTCCATTGACTTTAAAAAAGACTGAGAGAACTCAGGACTTTTTAAGATTTCATCTCAAATGAACATAATCTAACGCAGATTTATGAGGTAGTATTGAGTTCAAGGACATGACTATATAAGCTGATGACATTACAGCAACTTTTTAACACCATTTTACTCAGTAACTTGCAAAATCTTCTGTTTAATTACTAAGTGCAAGTAATTCAATAAAGTCAGGAAAAGATATAAAGAATGTTATATAGTTCTTAACACAATTTAAAATTTAATACTATTCTGTTGGAATTTCTTTTCAGGAAAAATCTTCAAAGTTCAGGGTCGGACTTGAACCTCTTAAGAATTGCTCTTGACTTTTAGTGAGAACAAAACACAAATACCATCAAAAAGCCTTTAAGGTAAGAGTTTTGCATCTCATTTTAGGATATAACCCAGCAGGGACTACACACTGATGGCTGCGCATGCCACAGCAAATTATAAATTAACAAATCATATCTAGCAAGCTGTCAATTATTTGCAAACAGCCAACCTGAATGTATTTCTGAAGCTTCCCTGATGCAACACTGTGTAGGCTGCATCACGGATGAGGTTTTCAGATATGCAGCACTGTGATGCATGTGCACAGTATGCGGGGAAAATACATGGGGATGCATTACAAGGCAGTAAAACATTATTATGCAGTGGAAAGCATCCAACTTTTAAAAAAGCCTAGCCTTATTTATGCACCATCCTGCAAATTCAATTACAGGATTGAAAATTAGCTACAGGTTTTCTACTTAAAAGTGCTTGTACTCATTTTAGTATAGACTTCTTTCTGTCTCTATGCCTAAATTATTCCATTAAACACAGAAACATAGTGACAATGTTCTGCAGCTGCAAATTCTGCTCAGTGTTCTCCTAATGTGGACTGGTCAGATTAATACAGCATGTAACTCATCTTCTCTGAAACATCAGTAGTTCATTTACCATTAACTTCATGAAAAAATCCCAGAGAAAGAAAAGGCAGCTATCTATATAAATATGCCTGAAAGGGTTAGACAGGCAGATTTTGGCTGTGATTGTACTAGGTAAGAGGGAAGAGTATATATGTTGTCTACAAAGTGTCTAAAGAAACACCCACAGGTATTCTCTCTGAGTAACAGCTTTACTTATTTATTTCCATTTGAAGGTTCAAAAATGAATTTTTGCGGGTGGAAGCATTAACCTATTTTTTCCTTCTCCTTCCCAGTATGCTTTGAAAATCTTTAGGACTATAGGACTATTATAATCTCACTTAAAGAGCAAAGAGGGATTTTTACAAGTGTATTTTTTTAAAACTCCAGTTTGGAAAAGAAAATATGGCAAATATCAAGTTGAATAAAACCTGGTTTTCCTGTTACTTGCAAGTGACAATTTACAGCTAAATATCACCAGATTTTGGGAAACGTGTGGTGTCACATTTTTATGAGCTCAGATAATGAGATCTGAAACTCTGCAGTCAGTTTCCTCAACCGGATTTATACACTTCCCCTGGTCTGACTGCCCTGTACCATGCTGGAATAGATTTTGCTGCAAAGACTTATTAGACAAAAAAAAAATATAAGTATGCTAACGAAGCTGTCATTGTATGTATTATAAACTAAGCTTGTAATGGGATTATTCTTTGGAAAATTTGTTAAAGAAATGAAGTTCATGGTGCAGCAAGCTTGGAGAAAAATTAATGAATTCACAGATGTTCACCTTAATGAACAACAGATTGAGAATATATTATTAAATTCAAAAGGAAAAGTTTGCATATGTTGTCAAAATTAGGTTTTGATCTTTACAAGCGTTGTGCTCATGTGAGTAATCAATTAATAATTGATTAAAGGCTTCCTCCCAATTTATCACGTTGGTACGATTTGTTATTTATTTAATTTCTCCTGAGAACTCAATAGATCAATGTGTGAATAGGTCCCTTCTGGGTACCTGAATACATAATATATATCTCTGATAGAAAAAGTCCCATTAAAGTGGTTAGGAAGTTGTCACATTGTTACGGCTAAGCAATAATAGCCTTCACAGCACAAGAATCCTTTTTCAGAACTATTTTTTCACCTTTCCCATGTTTGTGTTAAGTAGCAGTTGCATTAGGAATCTCTTTTTTTTTTTCTCTCAGCATGGAAGGAAGGAAATATTTAATCTGCCTTAGTCTCCTATCTCTTGTAGTAACGACTTGCGTTACAGAACAAAAGGTGGGAAGGCAGGAAGGGAAGGGTGGCCAGCTAGCTACCAGCCCTTACATAAAAGCCAGGCATCAATCCCCTTGCTCCTGGGAAAAGGCCATCCAACTCACAAGGCATCTAGAAAATGTTAAAGTAGTGCCACACAGAACTGTAATTTATAGCTTTAATTCCTTAAATTAGAATGCCAACTACAAATCTGTTCCTACAGAGCTACTTTGCATGTAATCCTCAAATAACTTCAAATTCAAAGCTGGAAGAAAACACCTACCAAACAAGGGAAGGATTTTATCATTTTACTGCTTCTCCCTGAACTACAGCCTGGACTTTGGGCCAGTCCTGTATGCAATGCCATATTAAATTAACAGCAACAAACATCATGGAGTTTAACGAGCTCCCTGCGGATGGTGGGGAGGCACTCGCCGGATCCCGCCTGCTGACAAGCAATGCCTCAGACAGGAGAAACTGCTGTTATTTCAGTGGGTTAACTATTCATCTCAGCATCCTGAGTGTGCAATCATGCAGGACAGCAAAACATGATGAGAAAACATTTTACTATAAATAATTACATCTTTGTTACAACAAGAAATTATATCCTTAATGTGACTTTTGTCCTGACCTATAAAGTGAAAGCAGTATGGTATCTACCACTGACTGCGCGTCGGGGAAGAATCCACAGAAGAAAGTCAGTGCTCTGTTTTTCATCACCAATGGGGCAGTGAAATGGTTACACCAATATCGTAAGATACTTAGAAATAAAACTTCCTGGGCTGGGTGTGGTCTAGCAGTCTACTGGTGGTTAATCCACCACACTTACGTTCTGTAAATGCATTGAGAGTTGTTTTTGTAAACATTGTAAGGTTCAATAATTTAGAGAAAGCATAAAGAAATACATCATTTTTTGAATAGTCTATACAGAAGTAGCCTACACGCACGTACCTTACTGCATAGGAGTCAAGCCACAAAACAACTAAGATTACGGCCTAAATACTGTTTTATAACTGAATCAGATTCTAGAACTGGTATCATGGGAAAAAGCAAACAAATAAAACTTAAAGACAGATAAGAAAGAACACGGATTTCTTCCAAATTTAGGCAAATTATAAAGCAAACTGCACATGCAAAGCTATGAAATGTCACAAGAAGACTCTCCTTGAAATATACTTCCACTATCTACTTCTAGCAGTCACAATATGGAATATTCTTCATTTACTCACAAGAGTTCAAGCCCTGAACTTTAGCATGAAGCAAAGTGCAATGGGAAGAGCAGTGGTGTCAGCACGATGCTCAGGGTCCCACTCACTTTCTGAGTAGCTGGTCACCCTCTGTAATATAGTAGAAAATGAAATTTCCAGACAAACACCACCTGCAGCACTTAAGCACATTTAACTCACTATTAGAGATTTAAATCAAATTGGCAGCAAATTGAGCTGGGACAACTAGGGAAATGACTCTCCCTAGCAGCCTGCCCAAACCCTCTCCTGGAGGCTGCTGCTCAGTAACCCCAGTGCAAGATTGCTCAGCAGCCTCCCTGCTAACGCAGCTCACCAGCTGGGTTCAAGGGAACAGTTTCTGTTTTCATCACCCAGTTAGGTTTGAAGAGAGATGTTTCAGGAGTGCCTGGATCCCACTGCAGCCATTCCCCCGCAGGGATGTCACTCTCTGCAAGGCAGGTACCCGACTGTTGTCACCGTTTAGTGCAGAGCTGCTCACAAATCAACACCCAAGGAGTTCAGCAAGACTATGGGGTGCAGGGTTTCTCAACAACCTTTCTTCTAGTGCTATCAAAAATGGCTTTGAAATTCCTTGGCAAAAACCAGAAAGTGAAATACATTTCACATACACACTTTTAAATACATGGAATATACAAATAAAGTTAGTAGGAACTAACTAGGAAATTGGGTAGGAACTGAATGGCTCTTAGATGTAAATGCAAACTGTCCCTATAGGACTCTTAATACAATGTAAATAGTATTTTGGGGTAAGTTACATCATCACTGACACCTCAATAGCTCTCAAAAGCTGTGAAATAATGTTTTCGATTTATAGCACTGTAGGTATTAGCGAGCTATAACATAAAGTGAATTTATGCCACCATAAAACCAGCCAAAAGTCTCCATGCAAAATCAATGCCATCTTGCCAGGACTTAAATAGCAGAGCTTATTTTCCAAGGGATATGGGAAATAAGAATTCATTTCTATACCAGTTCTCTTTCACAGAAATTGCAATTTTTTTTCAAATGATAATATAAGCCTAAAATAATTTCCAAGTTTACTTTAGATGAGATGGTTTTTAATACCAGTTATTTAACTCAGAGCTGTAGAGTCTTATTCAGAATATTTCGCAAAACTATTCCTCACGTATCAATTAATTTAAAAATATTCAAGATAAGGGCATAATTTAACACACCTTTCATCTCTAAAATAATAATTTCAAACTTGGCAAAAAAAAAAAAAAAAAAAAGCTATCTTGTTCAGATGCAGAATATTCCGAAACCTAGACAAAATGAAAATGAAATAATATACTTTGAGAGGCTGATAATAGAGCTTGTAACAAAGCATTATTTTCCACCTGGCTTTTGCAGACCCTAGAAAATACGTTCAGCAAATTCAAATGCATATTAGCTCATAATGGAAAATACCCAGATACTCTTCAAGATTCAGCTAAAACATTGAAAGATGCGCCCTTCTCAACTGTCTGCATTTGGAAACAGTATAGAAAAGTTGCCATACGTATGGAAACATGTCATCAGAGACATTTCTTTCAGAGATTTATTATTTCTGTTTGTTTATTGAAAGTCCTTAACAAAATTGAATATTAATGTCATTTTCTGCAAGACAACCCAACAAACCTAATCCTCAGATGTGTAGCAACTAATTAAAAAGTTGCATGGATGGGAATTGGGTTACCCTTCACTTTGTCAGCAGACTTGCACATCGAAGCATAGATTTCCTGTACTTACTTAGATTGAAAGCGATTTAATTATGAAACAGAATGTAACTGCGATGTAAATGCAATTTATTGAAACAAAAGATGCAATTGTAACTATGTACAAGTGTAAGTTTACAGACTGCATAAATATAATCTTTTACTGTGAAAGTCTATGTTTTTAGAAACACCATAAAACCAGCACTGAAATGCTGAAGACTTGCAGTAAAACTAAGTAAAAGGAAAATTAAAGCTTTATAACAAGAGCTCCTTTTCTACAGAATTGGTCATATTTGCCAGAGATACTGCTCTCATACAACTATTCCTATTATCTTTCCTCATTTTAAAATTACTTTGAGGCATAAGAATAAAAAGAATAAAGATGATGAGTATTGAACGGTTGAGTCTAGACAATAGACTCAAGCTGGCCTTTATCTTCTCTTGAGAGACCCTCTGAGATTATGTGATGCAGTAACTCTTTTTTTTTTTTTTTTTCTTTCTGAGAAATGGATGACTCAAGTCGGCAAATAATTTAGACAAAACCCAGCTGTCAGACCCTAGTCAGAGGAATATTTTTCTGATGTTTTATTTCCTTTATAAGAATGGGACTATTCATTTTATGCATTTAAATACCAAAAAAGTGGCACTAGCACGAGGGAGATCTTTCCTTTTGCTCCCAAGAATTTCAAAAGAAAAAACTATTATGTAAAAGCAAATCAGACAACATTTTCTGGTTTAGAATGCTAGGTCTTTTCTTAAACCTGAAGAACAGATGAATTATGACTGTTCATACCATCATTTCTATGAATTAGTACTACTTTTGCCACCCAGAGTATTATTATTAGGTGCCAGAGATGAATGTAGAGACAGAGACGTGAAAGTGCTTTATGCAGTTGTTTATGTACTTAACATTCAAGACTAGAAATGCAATGTGCTTGCAAATACTGTTTTTCTTTTTAAAACTATGACTGATATTCATATCCCTAGAAGACAGCTTTCACCTGCTTTCAAATAATCTATCTGAAAAACAAAAACCAGAGCAGAGAACGTAAATGGACTGTTAACAACAACAACAAAACCCCCTAACAATCAATTAAATTAATTAATTAATTTCCATTTTTCAGTGTTAAAGATTTAAACCCCACAAAATAAAAAATACACAGTTTTGAATCTGTAGTGAAATATGAATTAAGTAGCTACTAGGGAGTTCACAAATTTAATAGACTTTGAGGGAGGGAGAGTCTGACCTTGGCATTGTCCAGTTGAATCTCCGGTTTACTAATATCAAACTGAATCATTCCTGGAGCAGTGGCCTGTGTGGTCCTTAAGGAGGTATTACCCTGCAACAACAACTCAGAAATGAACCATTGCTCCAGCAAGATGTTAGTACAAGGACATAATTAAAGTTCCTACTAACTGGAAGAAAAATCAAAGTCTTCTTACGTGACTAAGTATCCACTGCCCCAATTTTTAAGACAAAGTGTCCAACTTGTCTAAATTACAGACAAGATTTTGTCTTGTAAACTTACAAGCATAAAATCGCAACATTTCTTTTAAATTTTTGCAACTTTGGACTCCTCAGCACACTTTCTGCCACATCTCATTTGAATGCAAAGTTTTCATTTTCCTGGATGTACCTTCCTCAGCCAGCGCTTCTGTCAATGCCATCAGGGTTTTATAATGATACCATTATTCTAATGCTTGAGAGCATCCACGGGCAATAACCAATGTATTGTAATACAGCAGGGACCAACCGAGACAGCTCTAGACATATTCTGGAGAGGTCTTTAAATGTCACCTACCCTGTGTTCCAGAACAGGCTTTAAAGGTTGATATGCATGTGCTTTTATAGGAAATCAGACCGGACAGCAAATAGACAATGACCATACTAAAAGTCTGGTAAAAACACCCCTTTTTAAAACTGGAAGAAAACCCAAAGCAATAAGTTTTGTTTCCAATGAGATGTCAAACAATTGTCAACCCCAATCATTTTATGGCTCAGCTTCCTGCCTTCCATGCTAAAAGAAAATTGTATATGCCACTGGTAATTTGTTGGGTTTTTTTTTTTTTCCCCCTGAAATTGAACAGAACTGAAATCGTGTGCGAGTGGTTTTGATTTCTCTGAGTCAAAGGTATGATTAAAAATTAAAGCCAAAGTTCCATTTTCCACATTTCTGTTAGATTCATATGACACAAGACTTTGTTTGGCTGTCTGTACATGCCTCAACATAGCCTAACTCCATGAAGCCTGTTCCCATCTATGAAAGCCTCATAGATATGAGCCCTAGAAACAGATCTATTCAGTTATTAAGTAACACACAGAAACCTTGCAGGCAATATAGAGTATTTTAAGACACTCTGAGGCAGGGTGCCTACACGCTTTGTACAGCAGTCCAGTGTGCAGTCAGCAGACTGCAACATCACAGATGAGAAATGAGAAATTTTGAGGGCAATTGAGCACAATGAATTTTCACAGTGGATCAACACAAAGTCATTTAGAATGGGTATATCTGAAGCACTGATACAATGAACACATTTACAGTGTTCAATGGCCCTAAAAATTCACCCTTTCACCTGTGGCATAGCTACTGCGGTGAGTGAATTCTCAAGGCTTTTTTTTTAATGTGTATTTATATGCAGTGTGCCAAGATATACCTGTAGATAAACTCACATGCATACCTTCAGTGCACTGATCAGCTCGTTGGCACGTTATGAAAGAAAATATGTTTTGGAATAGAAAAGCTTCATCAAGCTTTAAAAACCTTGATGCTTTCTGACTCTTTCTAGCTGCAAAGTAAACTCCATGGTAATGGCAAACCTCACTTCAAGAATAGAAAAAGCACAGAAGTAGTGAGCTCCAGAAATCTGATTATCTTAGAGAGAACGAACGGGATACCATTATCTTCTCCAGCTCTTTTCTTGCATGTAAAGTGCTGAGTTGAAGAGCAGGTCACCGTCGGCTCACTGTGCACACTTGTGACAAGAAGACCAACTATGGTGAGAGGGATTTTCGAAACAATTTCAGCTCCCTACAGTTCTTCTCCTGTAGTTTATAGGACGACAAACTCGCTAATAGATTCTTATTTTCCTTTTGTCTATTTACACTTAAAGTAATCTGGGTTATTAAATAACAAACACTTTTTACCATTCAGCTACTTCAGCTGACCCAGTAACTCACTTGTCAGTATTGGGTATTTTAAAGCAAGCCGGTCTTTCCATCACAGCCTTGCTTTGGTCAATAGGCAGTGACTGTATCTGTAGGCATGGCAGCTAACAACAGGCGACACCGTTCCCATTTAATTCTGCACCGTCTCCATGCTTCCCTTCTTAGAGATTAAGTACCTTAAAGCAACCATTTTGTTTCTATTTCTGTGACCAATGCTGGTGATTTCTGAAATAACAATACATGCATCAGTAATAACAAGTTATTTCCCTTTCCTCTGACTGCAGATGGGTTTGTCACATACTTTTACGTTAGTACTTTCAAGACCAGTCAAATTAACCTTTTGGCTGTGTAACAGCCTGTTGTCAGTGCTCTGTGTCCTTAGCACAATATGTCAAAACAGTTAAGTACAGCAGAACTGGGAGATTCAAGCCACCATTTAGAGTTTACAGAGAATTCTGGCACATGTCTCTTCTGCCATTTGGAGGAAAGAACTCACTACTTTTTTCTTACACAAGGGCTACACAACCACCACAGGAGTTTCTTTTCACAAGCAAAGTGCTGAAGAACACACTGCAGTGTCAGTAGAGAAGACAGAATAGGTCTATACATTGTTACTAAATTATAAGGTCATAAATGATCATCACGGGACCATTTTAAGACCAGGTGAATCATCATTACCCTTCTGTCCTCTCCCTTTTGACTTCTCTAGCCATCGGAAGGGTGGTGATGTGTCAATCAATGACATGAATATGTGACACCAGAAGATAACATCTACTAACAAGAAAAGACACTTTCTAGAAGAGGGAGCTAGAAAGTTGATACTTAGAGCTTGATAGCTACAAGCTTCTAATGCCACCCCTCACACTGATACACAACTCTAGGCTTACAATAGGAACTTAAAGGTATTCACAAAAAATCCTGTTTGCCGTTTGATACCTTTTGGAAAAGTATCGTGATCCCAGTGGTATGAACAGTGACAGAAGATAATACTTTCCTGACCGCTAATTCTCTACAGTTATTTTGAGGAGTGGTGGTATCAAACCCTTTCCTATTACAGGGGCTTTCTTCCACTTACTAGAACCAGGAACAAAGCAGTAAATTCCACTCTGAAATCTTCTTTGCTGTTGCAGTAGCTGCCAAAGGTGGTTCACTGAGGTTATCTCCTGATCTGCACAAGCCAGTTTATAAAGTCCCTAAAGGTTCTCAAGACCCGAAGTGTCCTCAGGATATTGATAGGTATTCACTGTGTCCTTGTAACTTTTAATAGCCCGATGCAAATCCTCAGTGCCAAGATGGAAATGAATCTGTGAGAACCTCAGCGATAGGCAAACACAGGCTGTCAGAAGCAATTGCAGAAAGGAATGGGAAAGCAGAACTTCATCTGCAAAGCTGTTAGCTTTTTGACTTTGGAGTTCGACAGCTGAAATATGATAGGCAAGACAGTTGAGGAAATACAAAGTACATAGATTAAGATGCCGTCATTTGTAGCAAATGCAGCGTTCAGCAAGACAGTTGAGGAAATACAAAGTACATAGATTAAGATGCCATCATTTCTAGCAAATGCAGCATTCATTTCCATTGCCACCCCATTCCTAGGAGGACATTTTAAGAAGTTTATTTCTTGAGATTCTGTGAGAGAGTGCTGAGATCTGAACAACCTTCATCAGGGGCTTTCTGCTTTTTTCTCTCACCTTACCCATTCTTTTTTTTCCACAATGGCAAATATCTGTTGATTTGTACTAATTCTTGTGCTAGAACAAAGAGTAAAATGAGTCCTCAAATAGAAAGGGTTTTTTTTCCCCTTAATAGCTTTTGTAGATGATGAATATATACTTTTACACGGTTGATGGGATAAAAAAAAACCAAAACAAAACCTCTGGAGCTCGCATAGCCCAACCTCCTGCTCAGCCTATGTCCACCTAGATGTTGCTCTGAGCCCTGTCCAGCTGGGCTGTGAAAAACACTAAGGGTGGAGATTCTAGAGTATTTCTGGGAAATTGCTTCTTGTGTTTTACCACATTCATAATGCCTCCATCTTTTCTCTGCTTTTTTCTATTGCCTGCACTCTTGCTAATGCAGCATGGTATGTGTTTAGATTTTTACACATACAGTGTTTTGTAATTGAAAATTTCTTCTCATCCAGAGGATCTTCCAAGTCAAGAATAAAGCATGCAAGCCCAAAATATATTAAGTTTAGGCTGTGAAAAGTACTGTTGGAAAGGTTATTATGTCAGAGTGTCCTCCCAGGAAGGGCTGACAGAAAGAAAATCTCAGAACATAACAGAACATAGTGTGCAATGCTTTTCACAGCTCATTCCATTCAGCGACCAAGGACACAACCTCGATAAACTCTTAATAAGTTTAAAAATGCTTAAACTATAGATGTTCACAAACCATTATTATCTAGCTTCCAGAATATTGCATTGAGTAGTATATGAATTCTGTAGAATCCAATAGAATTTCTCTTCTATACTCAACACAAACAATAGAAGCAAGTATTTCAGATACTATCATAAAATCAGTAAAAATACAGATTAGTTTAGCTGTCAACATTCTAACAATCTAGACTGTAGATATTTTAATATTTAATTATATTCTGAAACTACTACAGAGATGCTGCTGTGAAATTGATACGATCATCCACTTTAAGTTATTGCCCTAATTCTGAACTTAAAAATTCCCTTTGTTGCAGTTGCCCAGACAAAAACATGATAATCTCTGTAAATCCCCTCCCCATACACTGGGAATCTGGGGTAAAATATTAGATCCTGTATCATCCCTGTCAGCTTAATGAATGCAATCAAGGGACTTGAAGATATGGCTTGTGCTTCGGTGCAGAAACATATCTTACTCCAAAGAGTGAACCATAAAAGAGAATGGGGTAAAAGAGCACCTTTGATTGTGATCACCCTCAGGATGTTCTCTGCTTCTCAACTAGAGCTCAAGAAACTCCAGTATTGTCCACTATCCTTTTTCTGCCCTTTTTTTTTTTTTTTTAATTCCCATCTTCCTCCAGAGTTACCAAGTAATTTTTGCAATTCGATTACAATTTGACAGTTAACTTGTGTTTTCATCAGATGAATGACAATTTGAAAAGAACTGTTATCATTTTCACTGAGTTTATAATGGTTGTTTACAAGCAAGCACAAACATCCATTCATTGTCTGCTTCAACACTGTATATTATAACTGCATATTACTTGTTCAGGTATTTCTGGTTTGATTTCCTTTTTAGTGGCTTTCCTAATAAACTCCCTTAAAAAAAATGCAGACTATAACTTACTAAGGTTAAATCATCCGAAGAAATTAAATCGAAAAAGAAAATTGTTCTACATTATACTACAGTAAGCCTCTCTTGGTATGGTGAGGTTACCTTTCTCCACAGCAAATCCAGTGAAAATTCACATTGGTCATCTAAAACGGTTGTGGCTGTGATTTCAGTTGCTGACTTGACTCAAATCTTCACATTAAGAGCTACCTACAAAATCTTTAACTACAAACCATGCAAAGCACAAGGTGTTAGAATGGACTGAGGTCCATTAGCAGCTTTTTAGCAGCTCTTAGTAGCAAAGTTAGCAGCTTTTCTATTTAATCTTGCAGCACCCCTTTCCAGTTTCTGAGAGCATAGTGGAAATAGTGCCCACCTGTCCTCCTCTCCATCTATTACAGCTTCTGCTGCAGACAGGGGAAATGGGAAAGCTCAGCGAGGGAGCAACACACGAAAAATGAACCATTTTTTATATTGCTATAAAAACAGGAGACAATATAAAGGCAGTGCAATGCCAGCTAAACCGGTGTAGTTGACAGGTATATGGATTGAAAATATGCTGGCAATTAGAAGCCTTGGATAAAAAAAAAGCGAACATATACAACTTCCAAAACTAGGCTACTACTGTCTGCACATTTCAGCCATCTCAAAGCTCTGGCATTTCTTCACAGCTGGCAAGTAAAGAGGATGTGCCCTGGAAGGGGATCCTGTGTGGTTTCTCTCTGATCTAACAACCCCTTTCTCACTGCTAAAAGGGATAAAACACCTTTTACTTCAAGGACCTGATCCTGAGCAGGAAGCCCAAAGGAAAGGATTACACACTCTTACAACAAAGGCAGCAAGTATGAACATTAGTCCTTCTCTGGTACCAAAGCAGCTTTCTCTACCATAGGTGAGGCATTGAAGAATCATCTGCTACCTCCTCCTGTCCCTGCTGGATCTGTCCTAACGAGCAAGAGCCCGGCAGAGGCCCACGCTGGAGCAGGTACTTATCTTCCTACAGCTGTCTGCTCCCGTGCAGAAACGTGGAGGAGCTGCAGTTTCAGGTTGTCCCCAGCATCTGCAGACAGAAGTGCTGACGGAGAACACTGAAAGTTGGGGATTTTTTCAAAAATTCTTACATTTTTGTATTTTTCAAAATGGGCAGGCAGAGGATTGAATGGGGTTTGGAGGGTTCTGAGGGCAAGAAAGCAGGTGATTCAGTCAGGACTCGGGGGCATGCTGTACATTGTGAGGTTGAGGTTTTATTTCCTCCTCTGGTACTTTGTCAAATGGGTTGTTAAAAAGAGTAACAGAATCAAGAAATGTCAGACAAATACAGCAAAGCTTTGAAACCTTTTGTGATAAAGCCAAAGTAACAAGTATAGTTACAACAGCTGCATGCACAACTGTGTTTCCAAGGCAACAACTCACAATCCTTACAGCTATAAAAAATCCTATACACCACGGGGGAGTTGTGAAATTAGGGAGACTCCAGCTAAAATAGAATATAGAAAAACGGACTAAAGCAGAGAAGCAGCAGGAACACTGAAATTATGAAACTCACGCTGCTTTTAACAGCTGCAGCCTGAGAGCATCTCGGCGATGTTTTGGTGAAGTCCTGGCCTCCAGGTCTGTCACACCAGTGCCCCTTTGTCTCCTGGGATCCACAATGCCCACTCACCAATGCCATGGGGAAAAAAACTATCAGCCTAAAATTGGCCATGCAGTCACTGTCACTTTGTTTACTTGCAGGTTAATGGCACAATCCTGCCCCTGTTAGTCGGTGGCTTAAGCAAGCTCCTAGCCAGTTAGTAAACCAGTGCACTGGGACAAACTAATACTGTGTAATCACTTCAAGGAAAGAAAGAAAAAAACCCTTTGTTTTCCTTTTGATATTATTGTTGTGTTATGTGGCAATAAAATGTTAAACCTTAGGATTTCAAAAGCGACATTTGTCTCATTTGAACTCATTGATAAACATTCTAAATGATTCAAAACCAACTTGCGGGCTCACGTACAGAACTCCTCCAGCTTTTGAAAGCCTGAAGCTGCCCAATACCCAGCACCTGAGCAGCCAGAGGGAAGCTGAACCATGCGGTTCCTAGAGTGCAGAAAGACAAACGCTACGAGTATTTCTAGTTACATATGTACCTTCAGTGACAGTAAAAGCTCACTTGGTAGCAGAGACTCATTTGTTAGTAGCAAAGGTATCTTTTAGATGCACTGGTTTGTATGTCATGTACCTGGGTATATGTGTGTGCAAACCATAAACAGAAAAGTAAACTCAGGGAGTTAAAACCACCCAATTAAACACCACGTGTGGGCATTTGGTAAGAAATGCTAATTTAAAAAAAGAACAGGCACGTATCTTTCCTCAAAAGCACTTGAATTTGCAGTGCAAGGATTAGAAAGGTGCAAAATTGAGTTATGGAATTTAACAGATACATAATCACTAGCACTGGTCATTGGTACAGAGAGGAAAATATCCTGGACAGGTAAATAGGCACTCACTGGCTTTACATACTGGTAAAGAGCAGTCTCCTTTATTCCAGTTGCGTGAATCCAGGGCAACAGGAATGAAATCGATAGTTATTTTGCATTTAAAGAGAAATAAAGGTACACCTTTGTTCAGCGCTTCTGCAGAACCAGTGGCCATGTTTCTGTGCCACCGAATCAGCTCTACGCTCAGTCCCTTCCATTCTTTTCCTCTAAATTCAAGGAACTGCCTCACTGATAAATGCAGTACTACAAATCGCACAATTATTGCATGATTTGCATTTTTTGCACATAATGAAGCTTCCTTCCCATTAAATCCTAATGCTCCCTCCCCTTCACACCATCATTTCCTGCTGTTCGGTGATGCTCAGGACACACAAACAGCATGTCTTGATCATGGAGCACATTTCCCCTGTCTTAGTAACATTTCCTATATGGGTGTTGATCAAAGACAAGTGACAAACTCTATATCCTGATCCTACTTCCTTCTCTCATCAAGTGAATATAAATAAGAGATGACTACAAACATTTCTGCAGACACACCTGAGGAATTTTTAGATCAAGATCATTGTGGTTTTTTTCTTTGTTATTTACGTGAGTAAAACCAGATTTTGATTGTGAGGGAACACTTTACAAAGACGGCTTTAGATTGACTAATATGAGCTGTGATCTCTTCCATAGCGCTTTTCTGTTCGCATCCATTTTCATTTTAACAATGAAATCTGAGCCACAAAGAATGATTTGTGACTTCAGGAATCATGACAGTGGCAGAACTCAGGCCAGTGCCTCCAACCCACTCAAGCACTGGTATTTTGACGGTTAAAAGCCTTCAGGGGTACATTCACCACTGTATACTTATTATATATAATTATTCTAGAATCAAGGAAGGAAAGCAGGACAATGTATATATGCTCTGCTGAAAAGAGCTAATTTTCATGAGCTAATGAAGTGACTAGTGAATTTCAATGCTTTGTGAAGCATTAATCACTCATTTCTATTTAAATACTGAAAATATTACATACTACATCATAACCCCTACACATTCAATGATACAAAGCCTATAAAAAGAAATATGAATATAGACTTAATGGCATGTGTGATTTTTTTCACAGTCTTCACTGCACTATTTTCTTATATGCTTGTTAAAAATGGGACTGAGTTGTGGCTCGCCAGCTGAGTTTGTTGTCGATACCTCAGTGTGCCCTCGTCCCCAGACATGCTCAGGTCACTCACTACTCTTGTATTTCCACACTACCCAGAGCTAGGTCTGGTTCTACTGAAGCTAAAGAAAAAGATCGTATAATCCCAGTGGCAGAGGATTTGGACCCACACTTTCCAGGAAACATGGATGTTCAAGAAAATACAAACAGACTATGAAGTCCCACCTCCCCCTGAGAGAACAGATTCTGCGTTTTCCACTGAAGATGCTGTTAGCAGCTCAACACAAGGGGAACTATCAATAGGTTCTTTGAGAATCAAAGCAGCAATGCTTTTGTCTTTGATGATAAAGCTAATTGTTCTCAACTTTCTAAAGTGCCTCTGTGTCTCCTATAGATTTTCCATACATTATTTTTCAGCCAATTCTACTGGACAGTGTAAGGCTTTCTTAGCATTGCAGTCAATAAATGAAAATATAGAAGTCTTTATTTACACTACCAGACAGGGGCTCTAATACAGTCCTTGTAGTGCAATACATCACAGGTCTATAGCTTTCCTTAGGGTTTATTCCCTCTCCTGCACAGCTACAAATGTGTCTAAATCAAACCAAACACCTGAAGACTTTCCAGTCATATTTTCCTATCCTAAATGAGTAGATGTCACTCTACCTGTCATATACCCAATCCATACAACAGTGAGTAACAGTTTCAAAGAATCAGGGAGAGAGGGAAACAGTCACACTGGCATATCCTCCCAATTGTGCAACACAATCATTTGTGCTGACATTTGTTCTTTTGTATTTACAAAGAAGAAAAGAAAGAACACATTTTTAATAGCCTGTAGCCTTCAAAGAGAAGGAACCCAACTTGTTCTAAATAAATAAACACAAGTAACAGTAAACTACTTGCAAGAATTTTAGACTGAAATAGCCCTAAGCCTTTCCAGCAGCATCTGCACAGATTGAACTAGATTAGATGCTAAATCATTTTCACAATTCAGGTACTTGGTATTTTATCTGTTTAATAGGTTCCCCACTTCTTTTCTCTTTACAACTGCAACAGCAATTACAAGTGCAATGAATATTGATATGACATAAAAACAAGTCATATTTTCCTTACACTGCTTTTAAATGTGTAATAGATATTTAGACACCACGGGTGTTGTGAATAACACATTTCACCAACATAAATGATAAGATGGTAGACAAGAGGTAGCTGAAATGTCAGGCATAACAAGTCCTCAACACTAAGGACAGACTCTTCGGATGAAAGAGACAGGCACATATGAAAGAGACAGAGAGGTTACAGGGAGTGGAAGATAAAAGTTTGTTCTTTCAGCATCTAACACAAACTACTTTGTAGCTAACTATGTACCTTATTTCTTCAGGAAAAAATCCAGATATACCCACAAGTGTCAAACAAATGAGATTACTCTCAGACGTGAGGACACTGCAATACTTTTAGACACACACACACACTACACACCAGCACTGAACACAGTTCTCATCTGAAGCTTTTAAGGAGAACTTAAACTGCAGACTGTTAAGCGTGCTTCCTCCGCTTTCTTGTGTGGTACGTTAATGCGTACCTATTCATGTGTAGCTTTTCCTAATTTCAGCTAATAATTAGTGTTCTGAGATACATTAGGGATGAAATCAGTTGGGATGTTTGATTTATGTATGTTGTTTCAGCGTAGTTGAATATAGCCTAGCAGGTATACACTATAAAATTAAGAAAGAAGGGAATATTAAAAAATAAGGTAAAATTCGGGTGCATTTAATAAACACGCAGTAGAAATGCACCTTTATATTTAAGAGAAGCTGAGTATCTTCTCAATTTCAACTCGTGTCAACCAATAATTTGACCTCCTCAGCAGCATGTAAAATTTTGATACATGCTTTCATATAGAATATTTCCAATTTGCACAAATTTCCAGACCAATTTTACAAATGAAATGCAATTTAAAACACGATGTACCTTAACTCAACCTTCTCACTGCTACTGATAAGTCATATACTTTTATTTATTTATCACAGCTGGACATGAAAACAGAAAACAAGAGCCTTATTTACTGCTCCTTTGCAAATTAAATGTGTTTTCTTCCATCTGTTTTGGTTTTTGCTGTTTTGAAAATGTAACTAGGCATATTCTAAACATGTGCTGATTGTTTTACAGAGAAAGTATTGAAGTCATCAAAAAAAATCAAAATAAGAATAGGGAAAGTATCGGAAAAAGAAGACACATGCTTAGCAACTCATATACTCAACAGTAACAAACAAAAAAATTGTACTTCAATGGATTGACCAACACCTACACAAAAACCTGTGAGCAGTCTCCTCACGGAAAAAGAAAAGCGACATGGAAGTTTTTCTCAAAGATCGTATGATTTTCTTTAGTATGGAGTGAGCTTGTACCCAAATGGGAGGCATGTCATGGTAGGTCAGTATGAATAACTCGTTGAGAAAGAAGATGGCCTTGACCATAAAGAAATGGTGACCATCAGTCTTGCAGGGACATGCTTGTAGAAAATTAATGTTCTCTGCAAGTCTTTCTCACAAGACGCATTCATCAGAAATTAGTTTTCTGTAAAAATCAAACCCACAGATTTAAAGCCAGACTAGCACATGGGTATTAACTGTGCCATTTAGCTTTCATTAACCTTACAACCATATTATTTGTAAAATGTGGGGGAGGATCAATTCCTTTTCCAGAAGTAGCATAATGACTTTATCAGATTTATTCTGTTAAAATAAACATGACCAAAGAAAAATAGCTATAAAAAAAAAAATCTACCTCATTTATAGCCTACATACAATACAACATTTAGAAGTTGTCTCAAGCGACTCATAGCTTTAAGCACCAGGATCCAATCTCCCAGCAACCATGTTTGCCCTCTATTACCACAACCTTCCACCACTGCTTTCATATAATTACATCTTTAAGGTTATGATTATTCCGATAGCTGTCACGATCAACCACATAAATTTGCTGTAACCTGTTTTGGACAAAAGTCCCTGCAGTTAATTCTTCTAACATAAGCCTTTGTCTACGTTTCTGAAATTTTGCCAGCACTGCACCTCAAAGATTTCAATTTTCTTCCTGTCAACAGCACTTCTTTCTCATGATTCACATTCTGGCTACTGCAGTTAAAAAAACCCAACTTTTTACCATTCACGCTTTGTACAATCAAATTTCCCAACTGTTTTACCTGGGAATTTTAAGAACTCCTAGAAACTGATGCCTTTAACTCACAAGCAGCACAAACTAGCAAATAGCATAGAAGATTTGAGGTTGGGTCCTAAGTAACTGTATTAATTTATTGCCTCTGTAGTTCGATGACCGTGATGTCTTGCATTTCATTTTGATTAATGAAACCTAGATATGTGACATATTCACAAACAGGCCTTATTCTTTGCTGTATTTTGTTGCTTCAAAATTTGTGGTTGTGGCAAGACGTTTCATTGTTACAGCTGAGATCAGCTCCAGGATTTTAATGAATGCTAAATCAGTTTCACTACGTAAGGCCTTTCCCCTATCCCATTTTACCTTCCCCGCCACACAAAGGAAAGGCTGCAAACTGAACACATTCTTGTCTCACACCCTCTCACAACTCATTCACTTGCTGTGATGAAAGGAATTGCCCGTGCTATACATATACACACACATATATTTTTATATGCACATTTTCACAGAGGTGAAATAATAAGACAAAATGTTATCCCGTGTATCTTCCAATAATTCAGTGGGGCAATATCCTGATACATAAAAACATTATTTGTACTGCTTAAAACCAATTTCCTCTCATTAGTCCGTTGCAGCTTCTAGCCTATAAATCTCGCCACCTTGTGCCACTTGTGGATCGTGTTGTCTTTAATACTTGGACAAAAAGCATAATTACCGTCTCCCTGCTGCATTCCCTCCTGTTTGTGGCTGCAGGTGGTTGAATGTTCCATGCAAATTCCACTTTCTAAAGGCACTTTCTCGACTGGGACTCTGCACCATCCCAGGAATAAAGCCATTCAGAGCTCTTTGCCACTTCATAAGGTTTGAGAAGTTTCAGAACTACAGCTCGGCTCTGGCTGCCAGCCAGTTACAAATGCCATTGCTCAATATGATTCTTGTAGCTGGACTCAACGAGGCCCGTAAGATTTACATGAGATTTCAAATTTCTGAATCTGTGTTAAAAATGCATTCCAATTATCCAAACGAGTTTGTCTGAATACCTAACAAAGTACACATTAGACAGAGTTGAGACATTAATTTTCTAATAGTTTTACAGGCGAAAATAAAAAGAATAAATTGCTCTAGAACAAAATTCCTGGAAATACAGCAACAACTCCGCTGAAATTGTCATTCCTTCTCCCATCTACGGGGATCAAAAAAAGTAAAGCTTCTGAACCTCCTCCAGCCACCTGTCTGAATCTCACTGATAATTTCCCTGCATCCTCCACACTATTCTTTGCGCCTCAAGTCTACCCATCTACATTAAGTTGGTTATTTCAGTAGTGCTTTGGCTCTGGGACTGTTCTGAACTGAAGTATTTTGATTTTCAAAGAACCTTGCCTGTACATTTTCATGAAAATAAATAAATAATTAACCCCTAACCTTTATTCCAGCTCTCTGAATTACCTTCAGCCGTTGTTCAAAGGAGGCTGTCTGCATATTCTCTTCATCAATCCCATTTTAAATCTCAAACAGCAGTATAATCCTGTTCCTAAACATTTATATCTATATCTATAATCTGCATCTTTCCGCACAGTTAAAAACATTCTGAATTCTGTAGTTTCAGGAATGTCATTTCAAATCTATGTTTCAGAAGCACAACAATTTCACAGTAGCTTCAATATTGCTTTCAATAATCTTACATAGCATTTACCTTCCTTTAGCACAAACCTCATTCTTCCCATAATCAAATTGATTCTGCATTTTAAAATACAAGTTTTCCACCACTGATTCCTTTTTTATCGTTTTTTATTCTGTTATTGTCAGTGACTTCACTGCATAAATAAAATCAAGCCTTGTGCACTGAGATCTGGAAACTCACTGCTAATTGCTGCGTTATTAATTGTTAAATCAACTAGTGGCAGCAGGGAATCCAACAACTGTCTCTGGAGGACCAAAAGGATTGTTAGGGAAGTAGCTTTTTTTCATCATCTACTCTGTTTTCTTTTTCTTTCTGGGAATGCAGTCTATGTTATTTTCCTGAAAACATGCAAGTGGTGACAGAATAAAAAAGAAACCCCACACAATAGACTCCATGCTCTCTAAGAGAAGCACACTTTAATTAGATTATGTCACTAGACTTTCTTAGTAATGACTATTGAAAGCACAGAAGAAGAATGCTACAACTATAATTATAGTACCTGACAGACCAACAAATTAAGTACTAGATACCTGCAAATTTACCAAGCTTTTCCTTTCCTGTCTTTCTACTGATGCAATATTTAAAATGCTTCACACAGACCCATGCATGTGCAGCATGACAATTGATTGGCACAAGGTGGTTTGTTTTCCTGAATGATGCCGGTATGATCCTCACTCACAGTCTTTTATTGATCCTTGAAACAAATATCATCCTGTACTGGTTTCATTAGACCGTCTCTCTCTTGTTAATTACCGCTCACTCAAATCTTTTGGTGTTTCATTAAGGTGAACAAATTGGAAGAATTACATAAACAATCCATGTCAGCTGCCACTGTGGCGTTCTCGTTCCCGGTCTTTAATTCCCCAGAATGCCAATAAGGAAAGGGTTTCCCCCCCTTTCTTTTTTTTAGTATTTCTGACATCAAGTCACAACAAAGTGCTGCAATGCACCATAAGAATTGACTAAATCAAGTTGGAAAACAGTCTGAGAGCCTTGGCTGACTACATCCCAAATCCTTTTGGACTTTAGGGAGAGTTCTTCTACCTCACTGCAGATACATGCAGTTTCATCAGCTTCTCTGCAACAGATCAAAGAGTTGTTTTCCTCTGTTCACAAAGAAGAGAGTGAAGGACAAAACAGCAAAAAATAATTTGCATGGAACAGGGAACTACGGGAGAGAGTCCCACAGAGGGCAATGAAGATGATTTGGGGACTGAAGCATCTCTCTTACGAGGAAAGGTTGAGAGAGCTGGGGCTGTTTAGCTTGGAGAAGACTGAGACACCTTATTTATTCTTATTTATTTAAGCTATAACAATCTAAAGGGTGGGTGCAAGGAGGATGGAGCTGGACTCTTTTCAGTGGTGCCCAGTGACAGGACAAAGAGGAATAGGCACAAGCTGGAATACAAGAGGTTCCATCTACATATGAGGAAAAACTGCTTTCCTGTGAGGGTGACAAAGCCCTGGAAAAGCCTGCCCAGGGAGGTTGTGGAGTCTCCTCTGGAGAGATTCCAAACCCGCCTGGATACAATCCTGGGTAATGTGCTCTAGGCAAACCTGCTTGGGTGTGAGGGTTGGACTGGATGATCTCTAAAAGTCCCTTCCATCTCCAATGATTTTGTGAATTTTCTTTACAAATAAAATAAGCATTTTTTTTCTCCCGTCAGTTAAAATCTGGAAATCTGAAAAAAGGGAAAAGTAAAAAAATTATTTATTCCATACACTGTGTATAATTGATTTGGGAAGGATGTAGAACATTGGAATTAGAGAACAGTCCCTATAGCCCAGAATACCTAATAGAGGCTCAAGATTCAAGATGATTAAGAATAGCCAGGGCACCTTTTACTAATGAATCCTTTACTCTGTGTGTTCTCAGGCTTCTGGAAATGTCTAAATCTCCCTAAGCATATTTAGCAGCTTTATCATTATTAATGTAATGATTCCCACACCTCTTTTCATTGCACTGTCATTGAGTTACTAACAGATTTCCTTACAACCTGCAGTGAACTACTAGAAAAATATAAAGCAGCAGAATTCAGAGGAAGCTGCTATATTTTCCTTAATCCAGAAACATCTGAAAATAATTCATCTGCTGCTGCCTCAGTATCCTTTTTTTCCTGTTCTTTTCACTTCTTTGCTAGGTTGCCTTCCCCAGGACACAACCCTTTGCTGAAAGAAACCCCAAGAGTATCCCAAATAATGGACCAGGAAGGGATCTAGGAAAAAGCCTGCTTTCTTTCGTCAAGATGACCACACTCTATTTACTCTAAAGAAAGTGAAAGATGATCTGAAGATGTTAACCAGATAGATTTTTGACGTCTTGAAGCAGATATCCTGAACCTATGCCTTTGGTTATGGAGGGTTTGGGGTGGCGGACACTCTATTTTTCGGCAAACATCTGTTCATTTTCAGAATAAAGCACAAAACCCAAGAATTACAGTTGAAAGCTCCAAGAACTAACAGCACTCTTAACAGCACTATTAACATGCATTTAAATGAACTGGAGACCAAAGGAGCACAACTACAGAGTGAGGTTGAAAATACTGATTTTTCATCTTCCCTTCCTCCTCTATCCCCCTTTCACTCCTTTTTCTCTTCAGTTTTCTATCTTCTACTCATTTTTATCTGAAAGGGACCTATCAGCTATTATGTGGCTGACTGGTAGTGATGAGACTGCCAAAATGTGACAGCCTTATCTACAGCACAGCCCTGCAAATTGCCAACCATTGATCCAGCAGTATGTGCCAGCTGATCAGTGCAAAGCTGTTTTGATTTCTTTTCTTCTGGGAAAGAAATGAACTTCTCTGCCAGCAGCCACTATCCTGCCAGTGCTATTCCCCAGCCAAACAAAGGGCCTGAAAATTAGAATTTAGTTAGATGAATTAACATGACATCCCTTTCTCCTCACTTGATTTTTGCTGTATTATGGAAGTTGCATCCCATTCTGAAATGAAAGAAAAAACAATAAAATTGATTATAATAATTTATCTTCAGGCTTTATGTACATAAATGTCTTCCAGGTATGTAGTGTAGCATTGCCAGATCCCCATAACCTTACAGCACAGGAGCTTTTCAAAGCAGTCTTCCTCTATTATGACAATCAAATTTCACTACTGAAGAAATTTCAGCTAGTTATGTCCCTTTGAGAGAAGGAATAATATTTTGCCTTAGTTTCTTCTCCCCATATGACATCCATGTGGGACCCTTTGAAAAACTGTATTTAATTACCTCTTGGAAAATGAAAAAAAAATAATCCTAAAAAGGCGATGTCACAGTTCTGTTTTTACATCTACATTCTATAGCGTATGTGCATTTGTCCCTCAGTCTGTAACAGCTTTACAGAAATAAAGAACATATGTATGCTTCAAGACACAGAGCAGGCTAGATTTATCCAAGAAAGATCAACAGTATTACTTTCTTGGCTAATTTACTCAAAATGGAGCATTTCATAGCTTCTCTCTGTTTAGCTCTGAATCTAAATATTCTCTCCATGGGCTGACGTCCATGGATAGGCTTTTATAATGATTTTTTTTTTTTTTTACTAATTAGTGACTACTGAATGAAATAATAGCCCAAAGGTGGGCAAAGAAGAACTTGATGACACTGGAATCAGAAGAGATTTGTATCTGAAAAGACACAGTATCAGTCCTGCAGATTTGACTTTTGCTTTAATATACAGCAAGATTAAGTGGAAAAAACAATATTCACATTATTTTGTCTCTCTTTACACCAAATTGCCTATCTAAACTGAAAGATTTGGGTATTTTCCTTTTTTTTTTTTTTTCCTGAAGCATTTCTGCTTCATCTTCTTATATCATCGTTTCCTTTCCTAAGTATTTCTCAATTTATCTAAAGTTTCTACAGAGGCAAGCTTTTATTTGATTTCTTTTTACCTCTGCAGACACTTTCAGATCATTTTCTATTTTATTCTGAATTTCTGAAATGTTTTCTGGAACTTTTGATTGACTTCATTACATCATTTCATTAAGTCAGAATATATAGCAACCTACAGAGTACATTGCAAAATTAGCAGGGTATTCATTAAACCCTTCCTGTCTTCACAAATCAGGGTTGAGTGTAGTAGGAACCCCACCCCTTCTTTCCAGTTGCAACAGATTTCTTGCCCCTTCACCCAAAATAAAACATTTCATATTGATGGACATCTACTGGCTCCAGGCAAGTCTAAATCTGTATAGCCAGCTCCAAAATGTAACATCAGGAAGGAACTCACACCTCTCATTACATCAGAGAAAGATGTAAAATATGCATCATGGCAGCTGAACTCTTCAGAGGAGACTGGGTTTGTCACACTTTATAACACTTCTTTCCGACTGCTGCATCACCTTTACTGAACTACAGTGTATGGGATAAATCAAAGGGGACACAGGCAGTCGGCAGGCCACAGACAACCATTAAGTACCATTAGTAAAGCCTTCTGCAAATATAAAGCTCTATGCAAGTCCTGAAGAAAATTAAAATGTTTTTTATCTTGATTTCTCTATATACATTGGAGTGAGATCTCACTCCTGTCCTTCTGGGAAAAACATATTTAGCATTACTGCAACATTGGTTTTCATTCCTCTTTTACATGTTACTTGTGCTCCCCCCTCCCCTTTCATTTTGATGTCTTCATTACAGTCAGAAAAAAACCCACAGAAATACAAAGATGCTATAACAATAAAAAACACTTGAAGAATAAAAAGCCACACAGAAGAAGAATGAATTACTAAAAGATTAGTGTACTAATTAGCAAACATAAGTTAATTCATACTGGTAACACATGAAGGAAATAGCTCTACTTGCCTCCAATTCCCTTCAGGAGGAAGTACAGGCTATAAAATCTGCTGTAATTGTACAAGTTATATTCCATATTCTGCTTGACTGCTTAGATTAACTTAGATTAAGGTGTTTTTACTAATTTCTCATCTTGGTATTTTATTCCGGATATTGGAGAAGCATCAGTTTATAGTTCCATGGGAGTACCATGTTTGGAATCACTGCGACACTTCTAATTTTTCATTAGGATTTTATGTGCTGGGATTTAACTGCAGCCTGTGCTTGAGGGTTCATGAATCAGAGTAAACTGCAATTACAACAATTTTCTTCCACTTCCTTTCCACTACTTCCTGCATTGGTCTCAACCATGCCAAAAATTTTTAGTCAGCCAGAAAACTCTTACCAAAATAAGTCGTCACTGCCTGATTACAAGCAATTTGCCAAAGGAAAGACTTAGTCCAAACCAGCGGCAGAAAGAGAGAAAAGCAACAGGATCCAAGCCAGCATTTCAAGAGCTCAAGATCTAACAGCCTATTGACAACAGCAGGCAATCCCAATTAAGAGCAAATTACATAAACAGATGAATGCGCGGTTCTGAATTCGAGACTGTTGTTCATCCACTGCCTACTTATAAAATTAAGGTTTGTTGAAAGCCTGGGTCAGGGACTTTCAAAAATCATGTATCAAATATGCCATTCTATGCTTCCTATTTGGAAAGCCTTGCGATGCCTTATTATACTGATTATTTAACAAAACAACAAGGTAGTTAGAAAAATAAATTAAAATAATGGTGAGCAAGTTTCAGACATGAGTGAGAATATCATCAGTCCATGACTTCAACACAAAGAATTAGAAAAATGATTCACTTAGCATAATTTTTAATGATCTTATTATACTTCAGAAAAAAATAGTGAGACAGACTAGAAGGAAAAAGAGCTAGAACAGTCCTGTAAAACGGAGATGCAACTGCCATCTTTCTACTAGTTTCAGTATCACTCCTGTGATTCCTTCGAAGCCCAACAACTCTCATTTTGTGTCTTGTATCATATGTACGTCGTATGTACATCTATCCTATGTATCAGAGGAACCTACTCTAAGTTTATGCTACTTCACAATGTACTTGTAAGCTTCATACTCATCACAACTAGATAGGTTTGAAGTCATTCACAAACTATGTAACGAACCATCATACTGCACGCTACACCGCCATACTGTTTCGTGTCTCAGAATGCTCAACAAAGGCAGGGCTGAGCTCTCTCTCTCCTGCTATCATGTCCAGAGTCCTGAGATGGTGCAAAATCCTGAAATCTGCTCCTGTTTGGAGGGTTGATCCCAACCGGTTCTGTAGCCAGAAAGAGGCAGCAGTCATTAACTATAACTTCATGAGCTATGATGTCTACTGAGTTTCCCTGTTATTATAGGATCAGAAAAACACAAACAGAAAAATGATATGTAAGTCACTCTGCTTGCGGGCAGGCAGAAAAAACATTTTGCTGCTCCAAAGGTTTCACATGCTGTCCTGTTTTAAGGAAATACTTGATGTGAACTAACTCCACATGTTCTTCTTTACACTGACCTTGACTGTAAAGAAAGGAAAAGCTGATTCCTACCTTGTTTTTATTACCTTTAACCATGATATTGTTCTCTCTACATACAGGAGTAACTTTGTAGTTTTCTGTTTCTGCGACGCCTGTTTTCTTCTTCGGGATTCATACACACTTTGAAGGTGTACACATACACCTCCATAAACATACACAAATACACAGAAGCCTGCTGGTGTTGTTAATTCAACCAGAAAAATGAAATTATGAAGATAAGATTTTTAATTAGTTTAGCACCAGTACATCTTTCTCTTTGCTCCCATTGCATCCATGAGGTCCTAATGAAGGTCTGGGAGTAGATAAGTACAGAGGTTCTCCAGGGGGCTCCCAATGCAGCCTGGTGAAAGAATGGAGCTTCTCTCCATTACAAGTGTCTGTGAACAGGACAGAGAAGATAAGTGTACTGGGGTCATGAGCCTGGACTTCTCCTGAAACTGCCAATGAATCCCTCAGGCTATGGCCAGGCAAGGGGAGGGAAGAAGCATGGGGTTCTGTGTGAGAAAGTCAGCCTGCGAGAAACACATCCTGCTTCAAGTGGTAGCTCTGTGCTGATGAATAAAAAGGTGGGTTATTTTTCCTTTTATAGACTTGTAGGAAGAAGGCGAATCGTTACAGGGATCTGAGCTCTGCTAGCTGCTGCCCATTGCTAACCCTCATCGCCCACTGGAGCACACAGCCTGCCAAAGCACTCCCAGCCCACAGGATAATGGCCCTGCTACAGATGGAAACAGCCCTGATTTAACCACACTGTTGGACAAGGTTCTTGTAAGCCATTTTCTGCTGAATGAAAAAACTAAGCAAGATTTTGACATTTCAGAAAGACGGATGTTGTGCTTAAAACACTCATGGTGTGGACTCTGCTGAGAAAGGTCTATTTAAGATATACATCTAATTATCGCCCATTTCATTTTTAAAGAAGGTTGAATTAGATGTTTCAAGCTTTCCTTCCCCTTGAAGGACCCCTGCCATCCGCACCTCAATTCCCCAGTTGATTTGGATTATTTCTCCCAGCATTCTTCAGGTACAACCTCCCCTCAAAAACTAATGCTGCCTGTTCTAGTCTGTTAAGAGCACATGGCAGTTTTCATTTTGTTCATCCAGTTTTTCCATGAACTCATATTACAGAATGATGTAATTTTTCAGCACTGCCTAATAATTAGTTTACACCCTCAAGCATGAGGATTAAGAATCTTAGTAAACAATATACTATGTAATTAATAATTTTATTTAGATGCTGTAAATATCTAATCCTTGCCAAATCTATTTAATTGATGAGGCTACGTTGTGTTAAATTGCACATTTCTTAGTATGATTTTCATTCTTTTTCCCTTCTAATGTTTGAGCTATGAATAAAGTGCACTAATGAGAAATGAGCCAGAACCAGTTTTATATGAGGAAAAACTACATACACCGTTTCTGTCCAGCTCCTTGAAAACAGAAGTCAACCTGGACAAGCCACAGCATCTACACTGTGAGTGACACAGCGAGCATTTCAAGCTAGCTGGTGTTTGTATAGTCTCTATTGCAAAGCTGGATCATCTTTATTGGCTAGAATGAGTTTGTCCACTGGTAACGGCAGCCTGTTACAAAAACACTAAGTCACATACCAAATAGTACCTGATAAAACCAACAGTGACCAGGCTTTAAGACAACAAGATCCTGCACCTAAGTTACAGTCAAGGAGGAACAAGACTGCACGACAATAAACACTGAATTTTTATTTCAATTGCCCAACAGTTGTTAGAGCTGTGGAAAATCTGCAATAACTCCCAATACCATTTATTTGTATATGAAGCCCTGGATCAATCCATTATTTAAATAACACTCTGCTCCAGTATTCCCTATATACTAGACACCTTTCAAATTTTGATGGAGGGAGAGAAAAGACAAGAAATAAACAGAGTTTGACTCAACTCAGGGGATATGTGACACATATCAATAACAGGGAGGCAAATTAATCTAAAATTACTACTGAGTCTGACAGTATAATAAACACATAAGATTTATTTCCCTCTTTTCCTCTGGAATATATTGAGCTTGCAGTATTTTTGCTTACACTTACCCACATGGTTGAATCTGTTCCTCTCCTGAGCAAACTACAATGATTCCCTTTTAGCTAGAAAATTTCTGAAAAGAGGCATGCTTGTTGATTTCCACGAACAAACTCAAAAGATGCATACATGATAGAAAATTCATTTTTTTGAAGAGGCCAGCATCAAGCACTTATATCAGTAATGTCTTCTTGGCTTGTAATTCAGAATGTCATTTATGACAAATATCCCTTTGATATTAAAAGGTAATACCCTAATGAGGTGAGCCACAGTAAGACAAGCCTGAAGTCTGAAGCAGTCTAGGACTACTTTATGAGACGGTAATGGCACTTAACAGCAACAGAGGGAAAAGAGAGAAGGTTGGAGTACATCCTTAAATTAGAAGAACCAGGACCACAGAGAACATAGAGGTATATTCTGTGTCCAAATCCAAGCTGCCTTCTTCTACACCTGTTTACGTTTCAGAGGTACACAATTTAAAATAGCTATGAAGCCAGACAATTAAGAAAAAATAATCCGGATTTTGTATTAAATATATTCCACAGAGAAATAGCACTTTGCATTTGAGGAACTACATTTGCCTTGCTACTCAATGTTTTCATAAGTTACCATTAAATAATGGTAATTATATTCCATAGCAACTATAACAATACGTAATTTATATATCGTTCTCAGCTGTAATGATAGGTCCATTTCATTAAGTAGCACAGCTAACGTACACTGAACATATCTGTACTTTCCATCAAACAAAATGAAATGTGTTTGACAACAGGGAAAAACGGCTACTGGTCTTCAGTTTGAAAAAAAACCCTAATCATCTGGTTTTCTCCAAATCAGAGTGTATCCATGTTATTGATTATATTAAAGCACATCAAAGTATTTAGTTCAGTAGGAAAATACAATATCAGTACTTTAGACAGTTGCCATTTATAGAATCATGGAATCATCAAGGTTGGAAAAGACCTTCAGGATCATAAAGTCCAACCTTCTACCTAACGCTTCCACGGTCACTATACCATTCTCTGAAGTTACACATCTCTCTCTTTTTGAATACCTCCAGGGATGGTGACTCCACCACCTTCCTGGGCAATCCATTCCAGTGTTTAACTACTCTTTTACTAAAGAAATTTTTCCTCATATCTAATCTGAATTTCCCCGGGCACAACTTGTGGCCATTTCCTCTTCTCCTGTCATCAGTTACAAGGGAGAAGAGGCCAGCACCCGCATCTCTACAACCTCCTTTCAGGTAGTTGTATAGAACAATAAGGTCACCTCTCAGCCTCCTCCTCTCCGGATTAAACAAACCCAACTCCCTCAGCCTCTCCTCACAGGCCATGTTCTCCAATCCCCTAACCGGTCTTGTTGCTCTTCTCTGTACCCTCTCCAGTACCTCTGCCTTTCTTATATTGTGGTGCCCAAAACTGTACACAGTATTCCAGGTGTGGTCTTACCAGTGCTGAGTACAGGGGCATGATCACCTTCCTACGCCTGCTGGCCACGCTATTTGTGATCCAGGCCAGGATGCTGTTGGCCCTCCTGGCCACCTGGGCACACTGCTGGCTCATAATCAGTCGGCTGTCAACCAGCATGCCCAGGTCCCTCTCTGCCAGGCCGCTTTCCAGCCACTCGTCCCCAAGCCTCTAGCGCTGCCAAGGGTTGTTGTGCCTGAAGTGCAGGACCCTGCACTTAGCCGTATTAAACTTCATACGATTGACCTTAGCCCATCGGTCCGACACTCCCACCTAATTTTGTGTCATCTGCAAATTTACTGAGGGTACACTCAATCCCCTCATCCAAATCATCAACAA
>JAAGNO010012777.1:207708-242428 GCA_033439905.1 Ceryle rudis | reverse complement strand
AGCTGCCAGCTTCTCCAGCAGAATGCTGTGGGAAACGGAGTCAAATGCTTTGCTAAAGTCCAGGTATACAACATCTACTGCTTTTTCCCCATCCACTAGGCGGGTCTCCCAGTCACAGAAGGAGATCAGGTTGGTTAAACAGGACCTGCCTTTCCCCCGTGCTGACTGGGCCTGATCCCCCAATTTTCCTGCACTTGCTGTGTGATCATCCCCAAGAGGAACTGCTCCATAATCTTTCCTAGTATTGAGGTCAGACTGACAGGCCTGTAGTTCACTGAATCCTCCTTTCTGCTCTTCTTGTAGATGGGCGTCACACTGGCAAGCCTCCAGTCATCCAGGACTTCCCCTGTTAACCAGGACTGTTCATAAATGATGGAGAGTGGCCTGGCAAGCTCCTCTGCCAGCTCCCTCAGCACCCTCGGGTGTATCTCGTCCAGTCCCATAGACTCGTGGGTGTCTAGTTGACTTAGCATGTCATTAACTGCTTCCTCCTGGATTACGAGGGGATTACTCTGCTCCTCATCCTTGTCCTCCAGGTCAGGGGATTGAATATCCTGAGGATAACTGGTCTGGCTGCTTAAAAACAACCAAACCTCAAGGTAGCTTATACAGGAATAAACACATATGTTTATAAAAAGCCTTTGGGGTTTTTCAGCCATGCCCATTAGCATGTAGAAACAGTCACATTAATCCATTAATCCCACCACTGGTGGCAAAACTAGAAACAGCACATTGGGAAAATAGAGTCACATGGCACATATAGGACAACTGGGTGGATCAGTCCCACTCGGCCCATGGCTTTATGAAAGGCAGGTCCTGCTTGACTAACCTGATCTTCTATGACAAGCTACCCAGCTTAGTAGATGAGGAAAAAGCTGTGGATGTTGTTTACCTGGCATTTAGTAAAGCTTTTGACACCATTTCCCACAGTATTTTCCTAGAGAAACTGGATGCTCATGGCTTGGATCTGTATGCTTTGCTGGATAAAAACCTGGCTTGATGTCTGGGCCCAGACTGTGGTGGTGAATGGAGTTAAATCCAGTTGGCAGCCATTCACAAGTGGTGTTCCCCAGGGCTCAGCAGTGGGGCCTGTTCTCTTTATTAACTTTATCAAGTATCTGGACAAGGGGATCGAGGGCACTCTCAGTTACACAAATCTGAGCCTGTCACTGCTGGTGGGAGGGCTGGAGGGGTTGGTATGGAAAGTTGCTACCTTGCTACCAGAGCACATCATACACATTGCACATGGCAAACCTGAGACAAGCCTTTGGATCCACAAGAATCCCCTGATAGAAAATGAACAAAAGGAGTGGAAGACATTCAAAAAGCCCTTCCAGATTAGGAATAAAGGATTAAAGGAAGATAAAGGATTAAGAGAAGGGAGGCAGATTTGATGGAAATGAATAAACAAGTGGGAAAAAGGAAAAGAGAAAAGCCCAAGAAACCCAGCAGTTCAACCTTGGAAATACACCCAGGAAGAGAGAAAGCTGGCGTGTTGTGCCTGTTTTGTGAACTGACAAGAAAGAAGTGAACCAGCAGCCCAAGGATGAGGAGGTGCAACAGGTTTACTGAGCATCTAAATGACTGCAGCTCTTCATATATTGTTTCATGGTGCTGCTGAGCAAGGACTCACTGGTGTTATGGACAAAAAAACAATGTGCTCCTCTTAGTATTTACTATTTAGTTCCTCCTATAAGCCTGTTTGCAGGCTTGTTTCTTGTGAATAAAAAAGAGAGAAAGGGCACTTTGCCACCAATGTACCCTTTTATGATGTAGGAAGCTTCTCAACTGTCACATCGTGAAACAGAGATGTAATATTTTATAACTTTGGTAGACTGTTTCCCACAATGAAAAAAACCAACCCAAAAAACAAAACCACAAAAAGAAACTCAACAGAAGATTAAAAAACAACTTTAAAAATTCAAAGCAAAATATGAGATGAATTCCAGCAGATACAAAGTTACACTACCCTTTACACATGCAACACAAATCCATCAGGAAAAAAAAAAAATATCTACTGTGTGTACTGTCTTTTCCAGCTTCAGGGGACCACAGCCCTACTGCAATCCAAGAATTTAGCAGGGTATTGCATTATTCTAGAATAATTACCATAGTTCACTGGACCCCTTCAATCACTCATCCACTGGAATCCTTTTAGTCTGATTTTGATAAAAGTTACCTATGACCTGCACAATATAACTAGGCAGGCTATTAAGGATATCTGACACAGAAGCCAGATCGAGTAATGAGTTATCAAATAGTTCAATGCAAAAATATTCTCAAAACTGAGCATATTTATTAATGTCATCCATTGAACTCTCAACAATTTTATTTTTGCATATCAATAGTTAAAAACCTTTAATAATAGTAGAATTTTCTGAAGTCATTAGATCAATCTGAAAGAAAATGTCTTCCTAAAGAATCATGCATTTCCACTAGACATTGTACTATAATGGAGTTAAATTATTTAAATGTACTTACAAACACAAGCAAGGCTCTGAAGCCATGTACCAATATTACAAGCTGACGTGATAACAATATATAATGCATTTCTATGAGGCATGTTATGAATGCTAAGATTTTTTTATTTTTTTTTTTTGTATACAGAGGAGCTTTTAAACTATTTGGACCTGAAGAACTTTCGTCTTTTTAATTCCCTTCTGTGACACTTCAACACTTTTCTTGTACAAATCCAGATACAGTGTGCCAACTACATGACCAGGCTTGATTTAAAGCAAAGAAACAAAAGTAAGAACAAGAACAGCAACTCCAGAAAGAAAAAAGCCAGCAGCAAACCCTATTGCAGAGGAAGATGAATGACAGCTGACTGACAGAGAATCACAGAAGTACTTCCAGACTCCCCCACTCAGAAATAAGTAAATTATATTTCACATACAAAAGCAACACGATGACACAGTGCAATTGCATGCAAAGTGAAGCTGTAATCCTAATATATCCATTTGACTTTAAACCTGTGGCTATTATATCCTGTTGAAAACAAATGCATTTTTCCTTTTAGTACAAAGTTTAGCACAAGAAAAGCAGGTTGACAATGTTTGAAGTACGGTTAGAAAAAAAAAAGAACAAAAAAGCAAACAAAAACACAGCAGGCTGACTTTTAGTAGTTACCAGCTAGTAAGTCAAAGTCTGGAGCTGCGGGTAAAGTGGTAGAAGGCAAGAAACGGGCTATAATAAAGATGAACAGAAAATGAACAACACAGACTAAATAATAAGTACTTTTGAGTCTCCTGCCTCTATTGTAATCAACTTTTCCCTTTTTACTGAGTCCGAGTGATCAAATCAAAAGCCACGAAGACATTTGGACATTATTTTACTGCAGCCAAACTGTTTTAACATCTCTCTTAAACTCCCTGCTCAAGAGAAGCATTAAGACCCACTGCAGTCACAGACCAGCTGGAAGCCTAGGCTGTATTTTTGGTATTTTCATTTGGGTTTTGGGCCCCCGAAGAAATCTTTCAAACAAATACCTGCCTCCATTTCCTCCAGGCGCCTACTGTGCTACGAAGGCTTCCAAATGCTAAAAATCTCAATTTTTAATTCAAAACACCTCCTATTTAATACTTTCCTTAGATTTCTGCTTCAAGAGAGATGTGATTACATGACACTCAGAGATTTAAGAGATTGCAGAAGGATTTAGGATATGAATCTTAATCAAAGCTGTAAAGCAAATGCAGAAAAATCTTCCTAAAATATTCAATGCAAATGTTATGATTTTCAATCCAGTCTTATGATCCCCAAACAAATGAGACTGGAAATGCTGGATAAAATGTTCCTAACTGGGAAAAGGTATAAGGATATGGATAAGGAACAATTCATTCATTTCTTTTTTTAAGGATTTCTGACATTGCCAGATGGAAGATGCCATATACTTCATGTAGCACAGTGCTAATTAAGAGTTCCATGAGAAACAGCTGAAAGGAGATCTGTCCCATCACCTCAAAGAAGGAATAAACCAAAAAAATGTGTCATTTCATTCTTATATGCTGGCTTTCTAGGAAAATATCTTCCTTGAAGGATAGTTAGCTGGGATTTTTCTCATCCAAATCAAGAAGCAAGTGCACCAGAAGCATCTCTGAGGGTATTTTCCAAGGGTGCCTGTAAAGAAGCAGCTCCTATCACTGAGCTGCTGGTCAGGACCTTCCTTCTCTCTGAGACACCCTCCTGCATGGGCTGAGTTCGGATCCAGCAGAAGCCAGCAGCCACTCTCCTTCCTAAGGTACCTGGTGTTTCTGACAGCAGGACTACATCCACGTGCCCTTTTTTACACAGGTTCAGAGCTTCATGGAAAAGCCAAAAATGAAGGACTGCTAAAAAGCAAAGTCCTTGCCTAGTCGGAATGTGCTGGTTTGATGTCTTCTCTTTCCAAAGCCAGCAGATGTCATTGTCTCCTAATCTTCTTTTTCTTATCAGGAGTTATACATTTAACTCCAAAGCTCTTATTCATAAGCAGAGAGAGTTACAAGTCATCCAGACAAATTTATCTTAGCTACAAATGAGGGAAATTGGCTGATTTACCACTTCAGCCCTTTCCAGAGGATTCCAGCACGTCTAGGAAGTCTCGGTTCGTGCCAATTGCTCTGCAGTGTCTCTACCTGCATGCACTGCAATGTTAAAGATCATTTTACTTTATTATCATTCTGTATTTTTTGGCTTCAGGTCCTCACTTGCCTGGGTAATGCTGGCAGGTGCTCCCCATGGGGAGGCCGTCCCCCTCCAAGCAGCAGCAGCAAAACACGAGCATTTCAAATGATAAGTAGCCCTTATGCTTTATAAGTATTGTACTGCCTCGTTCTGAAAAGGGAGCTGCAAAATAAATAGTCTGTGTGTGGCTTTTAGCAGAGTCTTCCTCGAATGATAATAATGAGAACAAACCAATTAAGGTTGTGGGGGGGTTTTCGTTGGTTTTTCTTTTCTTTTCTTTTTTTTTTTTTTTTTTCTTTTTCCATCCCTGTTAAGGTAAGAACTCAGCATCCACAGCACACAATCAATGAATAAGAATATGGGGCTGCATAGTCTCTTGTTAGAAGAAGAAAAATGACATGGAAATTAAAATAGCAGCCACAAATACAGAAAAGTCTTTTTTAAAAGAGAGGAAAACTGTCATTTTTCACCCACTGAGTCTGACTTTGTCCTCCCATTCAGAGTATGGATTTTTACACGTCAATTTTTTAAACTATTTATGCTTTCAGTCCCACAGAACTCAGCTCACATAAGCAGTGCCTTTGATTTTCTTTTCATCATTAATACGTTCCCATTTCATTTACTACAAGAGTATCAATGTTGGTTTCATTTCCTGATTTGAAATATACTCATACTCACACTCAACAATCACAAAAACACAATGCCACATTACCACAGAGTGCTACAACAGAAAAAGTCAGTCACAGTCATTTACCAGTAACAATACAGTTTTGATTGGAAGTCAAAAAGATATAAAACCTTGAATTGTGATTCATATACCTGCTTTATACATAATTTTGTCCTATTTAATACAAATGATCCTTCAGACTTCAATCACACTGCTGAGCTGCTCTTACAGAAATCAGTTCCATAACAAAAATATACTCTTCTGCAACTAATGAACATAGAAGAGGTTTGCTCATTATCAGTCTAATCATTACCATCATTTTAAGGACTTCATTAATATGGTTACATCCTACTACTCTTAGAGGAGTTCACAATCCAGCAGTTCTTGTTAATGTCACTGCAGCAGGTAGAATTAGTATTTTGGAAGTAGTACCACTGTTAAAAAAATACTCAAAAAAACACCTCCATGGAACATGGCGAGCAAAACATAATGCTACTGGTCTGGGCATTGAACTGTAGGATCTGGAGCCTCCCCTGTTAAATTAGTATTAGCATGAATAAAATTAATATTGTTATGAATAAAATAAAATCCCAAAAGTCTAGGTTTGGTTTTGTGACTGATGCACAGAAGTAAGAATGAGGATTTCTAGATTTTAGTTCCAAGTTTCTCACTAAATAAGATGGTTTTGGATATAGCCAGCCACATTTAAAATCAGAAAAGATAGATATTTCACATGCATTTATATTTCACAGAGTAGTTACAATACTTCAATGTGAAATGCAGCTCTGCACAGGGAAGCCATGCAGCTTGTTGAGCACCTCAAATTGCAATTTTTCCTAATGCGTCTCTTAAAATGGATTGCAAATGGCACACAACTTTGTACAAGAGTGAATTCCCATATGCCAAAGTTGATTATTATTATGAAAATCTTTTACTGAGATTCCTGTTTCACTATTCTTGCTTGTTGTGATACAGAATGTATACATCTCGGGTAGACTTTGATGCAATTCTGACAAGAGTCTACCAAAAAGCCTGACACAAAACAACAAACAAGCAAACAAGACCAGATACCCTAACAACAAATATGGACAAGAGGTCATGAGGTTAAACCACCACATTTTCTTTCCGTTATTTGTGATAGCACTTATGGGTTCTTAATCTATTTCAGTTACAGTGTGCGCAAGTAATTTTTCTCTAAGAAGTGATCCCTTTAATTCGTCTCCAGTGCTAACATAAATGCTACATGTATGAAGTGAATGTGATTTTTCTCAGACACACATTTATTCATTTTGAAATTTCTACTGTAGTGTTTCTTTCAGCAAGTGTGCACCAATCTCTCCTACATACAATAGCAATGTTGAAGCAAGACTAGGCATAGGATCTTGCCTTGGGAAATTTGTTGCACCATCAAATGATGTTTTAATTTCTATTTTGACTAAATCAAAACTTTGGCTTTGATTTAACACTATTATTTCTATTGCCTATTTACCTCATCCACACAACACTTAAAATTGGCTAACTCATTGGGCTGTCTGGCTGATGCTTGTTCGGCCTTAGATACCTTCAAGGCTAGTCTCACTTAGGTTGACACATTTTATCCATTGATATCAGAAATTGTATGATAAATGATACAGTATTATATCTAATTCTTATATATCTTTCAAGACCTGTCTGTTTCCATTATCTGAACCTCATCTTCATGCCCTAACACTGGCTGTGTGTGCGTGTGCTCCTGTTTAATATTGAATGAGATAAAAGAAGAAAGCTCTAAAATGCTGAAATAAAAAATAGTTTACAGTTACGTTAGACTGGGATTAGCTCTAGTTTAGCCATTTTAAATACATACTTGGGAGAAAGATCCTTAACTAAATACAAAGCCTGGCAGAAAAGCTGAAATAATTTACATTACTGAAAGGGTGTCAGATGCAGGACTCCAAAGGGTTACTTCAAAACATGCCTTGCTATGGGATAATGCAATTTTGTATCTAAGAAAATAGTTTGTGCCATGGATCAAAAGCAATATCCTTCCCCTTGTACGGTGAAGACCTGGAAAAACTACATAAACTATAATCATTCACAAATAATTTAGTACTTTTGTCTTTGAGCTACCCTCAGCTGATCAGATCATTCTCAAATGCATTGAGGAGAACGAGTACACAAATGGTGCAAACACCTTTATATCGGAAACCAATCAGTCAGCATTCCTGTAATTATTCTTCTCTTCTTTACAGGTATTTAGTGATGGATGTTTAGAGGCAGGTAGACTAAAATCTCAAGTTTATGTTAAATGACTTCATAATTTAACTGAGATGTATGAAAAATCTGAAGTTAATTAAGAATAGGCATCACCTTTTCCTATGCAGCAGCTTCATTAGAGTTTGCAATTTAGATAAATTAAACATTTTAGATCCAGTTAAATAAGTGCTACTTCAGCTCTGACACTGTATTTTTGAAAGACCTAAGTAAAAAAAGCTAAAATAAACATACCTTACGGTATCTATGGGCCTTGACATTGTGCTTCACCAGCTACTGCTTCCAGCAATTCAGTACCTCTAAAACTAAATGTGAAATACAGTACCTGATGTGGAAAGCTAGTATTTTATACACAGAACTACTGTTGTGGTCTCTTCTTGCACAGCATTTTGGAGAAATAACAATGCATTAGTATATGTGTTACAGAAAAATAGGTATAAAATTGATAGTCCAGAAAATATCCCATGTAAAATATCAAACTAGAATTGCAAAAAATAAAAGTTTCCATGTAAAAACTACGTCCTATAAACTTCTAGATGAAGGTGAACCTTCACCTGAAAAAAACTGTTCTGTCAATAATATGCCAGCGTTTGCTGCAAACAAGCACTTAGAAAGCAACCCTAGTTTACTGCCAATATAGCCCTGGGTTTTTTATTCTAACATTTTATGAGGATGAAAACACCATTTGAATGTCAAAGCTTTCAATTTGGGGAAAGACTATAAAAGACTCTGGAAGCTAATACATGTACTATTATTTAAAATTTCCTTATGCATGTCAGTGTGTTCACGTGTCATCTTGTGCACAAAATGTAGGATGTCTCTGTCCCTAAAATGTCCCACTTGTCTCTCTGTTTTTTCCTCTTCATAATGACCTAAATTCTCCATAATACTGCAATATGACTCAGTAACTCCACCAATAAGTGGAGATGATGATGTTCTGTTAGCATTATAATGGATGAAAAGATAAAATAATTTGTATTTTATGATATGCTTGAAGTGTTCTATTTCTCTAAATAGGTAAAGAAAAGTTGAAGTGTTCTATTTCTCTAATCTTTAAACAGGTAAAGAAAAAAAAATATGAATAGGTTAATTCTTCTTTCACTGGAAATACAGAATATTCACATCAGCAAAGTTGCAGAAGTGAACTTGCACTCTTGCTCAAAACATGGAACCAGTTTCCAAGGCATAAAAACTCCACATGTATCGTTTCCCTTTGAAAGAATTACAAAATCACATATGGAGTGATATTCACATAGAGACTTAAGAAAAGAAGACATCAAGACCAGCAAACCTTTCATGCTCTGTAGCTCAGTTTTCCTGACAGTGCAAAAGACACAGGGATGGAGTACCAGATCACAGGTACCTTCACCTAGCTTGCTGCCCCGTATACTCAGTGAAATTTGTCTCCCAGGAGCAATTAATTCCAAAGAGCCCATGTTGTATACTGATGGGGTTTTACCTCAAAAGAAAATAATTTCCAGGACTGCTTTCTAGCTAACAGAAGAGTGGACAGGTGTGCAGATTTTATTCGAAATATGGAGTAAACCTTGCTGCTGTGGAGCATTTATTTTGGTACCTCTGCAAAACCATTCGTCACAGCAGGAGAGGTGCTAACCCCATTGTGCTAGAAAATAATTTGATTCAAGGCACTTGATATGGAAACATCCTGAAGTGACAAATCAAGCTTTAGGCACTGCATCAAAAGCTGGAAATGGTGAAAAACGTATTTGGAAGCATGGATTCCATCTTGCTGGGCAGTAACATGAAACAAGTCCAATAATAAGGATATGGGAAGTGTGTTAACTGAGTGACTCCATGCTTTTGACACGAGTATTTCAGCTTAGATGTCTTTATTTCAGGAGAGGCAGGTAAAAATAATCTCAAAATAAAGACTGAAGAAAGCTACAGTTACTGGAAGTCACAGGACAACACCATCTGCTTGCTGTGACTGAGATCTGACATTAGCAGCTTCTCTCTCCTTCAGAGAATTCCCTCCACACACTACCACCAACGTTCAATCAACTAACTAGTTCAATTATCCCGATCATTTTAAGCTACTAATGCAATTAAGGAAATTTTACTTCTTACTTCAGATCACAATTCAACATACAAATACAAACTTTCTCTCAGCTTCTTCCACATCCCTACTTGCTACTTCCCAGAAGCTTTACAAAAACTCTTTTAAATGGAGTTGTTCTTCATAGATTTTCTTTTGCCACACAGCATGTTAAAACCCCTACCTGGAATCAGTAGACGTGTTTTTCTTTGCCAGCAAGGTCCTTGTGAGGGGAGTATAAAAATATTTCTCTTAAATGACCATGGGCAGGGTAACATTTTTTTTCTCCTCACAGTTGCATCAGTTCTATTAAGTCACTTCCTGAAATAGATGTCTTACAATTTTAGTAGTTACAAGCTATACAGCTTGTTCCTCCATACAGAGAGAAGATCTTGGTTTGCAGACGTTTGGAAGTTGCGATGACCTGATGACTAATTTAAAACTGTTGTCTGATATTGTTATTCTACAAGAGACTTTATACAGGCATAGTCAGCAGCCTGTACATTCAAGTGTATCTTTGAGGGGCTCTTTGAAATCTATTCAATTAATATGGACGTACAAAGCTGAGCTGATCATGGACAATGCTACTGAACGCTTGTGTCAACAGGAGCTTGTTCATGGACCCACAATATGCAAAAACATATTTGTTGATAAGTTAACCTTACAATCGGTAACCAGCTAAGGAGAAAGAAGTGGAACCAATATTATCTCTGTGGACTATCTAGTTCCTCTGGAGAAAAAAAAAAATATAAAGATAGTAAAAATTGGCTTGATGTGTAAAGTAAAAATAATAAGCTAAACTTCATTTGCAATGGAACAGTTTCCTATCATTTTATTCTCTTCCTTAAATTTTCAACACCAAAGCTTTGCTTCAGCTTCCTAGAAATTATTTTCTCCGTAAAATACCTGATCTAACATTACAGAGCAAGTTACCACAGCCATGGGTTCTTGGGATTCAACTGTTCTTGAATACCCAATTCAGCTGACTCCATGCATCATTTTCTTGATGATGAGGATACACAGGTTGCCTTGTCCTCAAGAACGGGACCGTTTTCCGGACAACCAAAACACTACAACAGTCTCAGTGCTAAACACAGATACATTGGACTGGATTCAGGTGATAAACCCATTTCAACATCTAAGTTAAGCACTTGGTTTAGACTCTAATAGATTCTTTCATACTCTGCCTTTGATCCCAAGTATCCTCTAGCTACTAACCTTGAAGGTAGCACATAGATTAAATTCAGAATGATATACTTAAGTAAGTTGCTGTTAGCAATGTGTTATCGTGTGACACTTGAGTCTGAATTCTTTCAGTTGTCAATGACAGCTCAGTGATAAACTTCCCTCTCAGCCATAACATCCCCCTGATGCACCTTATTTTCCCATTTGCTTTTATGTTTAACAAAATGTCATGCAGATGCAAACAAACAGAAATATACTGCATCAAATATTACTCACACTAGCATTTTTAACAGACAATGACACAGACAAGAGATATATTTGTTTCTTTAGAAAATACAAGAAAATCTCAATGAACCATCTTGTCCATCTTCAAGCTTAGCCCCCTAGAACAGACTGCGTACTGAGATTCCTTCTCTCCCCATGCTTGCAGCTCTACAATAATGCATTTATATATTTGTAATGTGTTTACATTCTCTAAGGTTTTTTTTAAAGCTATTTTGACTGGTTTTGATTTTAAGCAGCTGTTTTCCTCCAGTAACACCCTTCTGATCTGAAATGTTAAAGAATCAGGAGGCTTTTTTAAAGCTGGTATTGAGGACCTCGTGGAAAGCATGCAAGGGCCCTATTAATTAAGGTAACCGCTGCAGAAAAGTCCGTTATGCCGCCTCAGCATCATACAGCTGACCCCAAAAAAATTTGTTTATTAAGCTCTCTAAGCTCTGGGTAAATTATAACAATAAAAGACCAAGTTGAATCATATTTAAAACACAAATTTAAGCATATTTTTCTTCCCTATAAAAAGAAGTGGGAAAAAAAAAAAAGGATATATAACCTTGGGAGCAAAGAGAAGAACATCACCGTTCAGTAAGCTCATCATACAGACTCACGTAGGCACTACTGTATGGAGCACTGCAATAAAGCTGCAGAACACCTAGTTCTTTACTGTTAAGAATAATGCAAAAAAAAAAAAAAAAAAGGGTGCAAAAAAAGCAATAATATCATTCCCTACCAGCAAAAACAAGAAACATCAATAATCAAGACATGCTACATAGTACAGGCTACAATAAATATTTTCTTTCAACAAATCTGTCAAGCCCACATTGGAGACTTTATGTAGTATAGAAGAAATACTATATGCACATAAATGATTTGTTTCAACAGGCCATTTATTAAAGTGGGTCAATAATCCCATTTATCGCTTAGTGTTTCTCAGCCTCTCTAAAGAATTTAAGTGGTTGTCTTAGTGTTCAACACACATACCCGCACACATGCCAGATACCTACAAGCACAATGGAAAGAAAAATCCAGATTCTCTGATGACTCAATTGCCTTAGCTAGGAGTTTGCTTTCTCTGTGCTCTATTCACATGTATGCACCCAGAAAAGGTAACCACACAGAATAAATAGTGATATACATGCCCCATTTCCAGATGAACCTTAAGACTCCTTAGGAAAGTCTGCTATGCTTCATTTGCCATGCTGTCCAGCCTATGAGATCAAAGTAATATCACACCTTCTCAAAGGTTTTAAGAATATGAGCCTATTACAGCATGGAAAAATTTAGGTATTAAAAGAGCAAAGTATAACGGGAACTCCTAAGAAAATAAAGCAACTTATAAATGAATCATTCAGCAGTGTTCATACTCTGATGCCTTCTCCCAGAGACAGCCTTCCCTCTGGAATACACACAATTGCGTGGAGATAGAGTGTTATATTTTCAAACAGCTCTTATTAAAAGCACGAATACAAGTAAAAACCTGTAACACAACTGCCTTTTAATCTTGCCATACTACTACTCCTATGAGACAGATAAGCTATGAGAGGATATGAGAAGGATGGATGCTTTCCAGCTGGTACCCCAATTACTCAATATTCTAATATTGTATCTAAGAGCTCTAGTGTTCATTACAGAAACACAGGGCCAAAGAGCAAGTTGAGGTTGCAGACCAAGAGAAGCCTTGTCCACCTTACTGCAGGCTATAGCTCTTCTACCTTTACCTCCTGTACCTTGAGCTACAAACTGCTGCCCAGCTCTTGTGCTTCTTCTGATCATCCAACCTCTTCCTAAGTCTCTTCAGCACACTGGGCTTGTAGAAAGACTAATGTGGTCCCCTGGTCCTGAAATTATTTCCACTAGCTTTAACTCAGTCGTCACTTCAGTACATAGAGCAGCATTGTAATGAACCCCATTACCCATGTTCTTCTCTCACTGGAAAAAAAGATAAAAGCAGCAACAACCTCTTAAGCCAGCATTTAAATACTAGAGAATAAGCATTTAAATAACTAGAGAAATGAAGCTGAAGAAACTCTTCAAGAGCAGCACAGACAGGGTGCAAACTACATATTGGTTATTGGAAGCTCTCAGAATTATATGGAATTCTACACTCCAAAAAATAACAAAAATTGAGTATTCTACTTTTAAGCAAGCATACACACACACACACACACACACACAGTTAAAAAGGAAAAGGGCTTTGCTAATACACTGGAAATGCTTATGAATCTGAAAACTGCACTTGTGCAAGAAAATGTTTGTACCCCTAGAGTAATAAGAAAATATTTAACAAAAACAAATTAAGTTAATCAATGGCCTGAAAGGACTGACAAAATTTATTCATTTATTTGGCATCAGTGCTCAAAGAGCAGCCAAAAAAGGTGGCTGGACGAAGAGATACATATGTTCTCTTTGACATGAGCTCCAGCCTATTAACAGTACTAAAAACAGGCACTGTCGCTCAGTCACGCTTATCAAAACACCCTCCTTACACAGTCACAGCTCCATGAAAGAAAGAAATCCACAAAGATCTGATTTTACATTAAAAGCCTAATTATGTGCACAAAAGTACTTTTGGCAAGTACTCTGGGCTTCCAGCACTTAAAGTACTGGAACAAACTGACAGCTTAAGAATTCCTATTCCACTCAGAAATATATTACGTCCTTTTTCAGTGAAAAATGATTTGGTTTTGGTTGCTGACAATGAGGTAGGTCTCGGGCTTATGTGACTTTTTGGGGAGAGGATTTTTCTGTATTATTTCTCAAGTATTCTGTTCATTGGCTGTTCTGTCCACCACATTTCATACTCCATTTTTCTCTGTCCCCTTCTCCAAATTCAGCTCGGTGAGGCAATATCACACTTCCACTTTTGCTACTATTAAGTCCATGGCTGAGTACAAGTCAGGTGTGAGGACACCACTTATTTGTTCCACCACCACCTTTCTGGCAAATGTGTTACTAAACCTAAACTCACCCCTATTCTTCCAAAGCTCTGTAGTAAACACTACTTCAGAGTGAATTGCTCTGTCTACTGTATAGACGTGCATGTCTGTGTATTTCATGATGTGTGTAGTAGCCATGCATCTTTATGATTATTCAACTTGAATAATCTCACAGAGACAGGAATAAACTTCATCACAAATGTATGTATGACAGTGGTTGTCTCTAGGGAGGAAACCATACTTCCTCAGATGAGTAGTTTCTAAAGCTTCGGCTTTTAAAAGATTTGTGTATTCAATGGAAATTAGAGGAACAATATTTTGGGCTGGAAGCAGAATGGAATATATCAAGCCCTACATCAGTCATATGAAGGGGGAACATTTTAGTGCCTAGTCAAGACCTGTGGTTTTCCATGTACAGCAGAAGATGTTTAAACGTTAACAGCCAGACATCTGAAACAAGTGGTCTTGGACAAAACCTCCCTTGACTGCAAATATTTGAACTATTTCCCGATAGGGAACAGCAGTTTAGAAGTAGAGATTCCAGTTGCTGCAGAATGTGTAGGTCCCTCAGCAACCTGTGGTTTTTATCTTTTGGGTTGCACTTTGCCTTGAGTTCAACAGGACTGTTGGGAAGAAGAGTGGTGCTCAGCATGAGTAAAAGGCACTAGTTAGACAATACCTTTATTTCACTGCTTAGGGCAGAGAAGTTACTTTAACTGCATTAAAATCTATGAATGGCCGAATTATCATCCCCTCTTCACAACAAACATAATATACACAGCACACTGTTTTATTAGTACTTTGTTAATTATATGACATAAGAAAATCAGGAAAAAGACCAAATCATTAGCTTAAGAGAGCACAATATACCATGTCAGAATTAAACCAGCACAGTAGCTGAAATATTGTGTAAATGAAATGTTTTAACAAGATTTTGAACAAGATTCTTCTTAAAAAGTTGGCATGTCCTAGCTGAAACTGAAGGACATAGCTACAGTCTATTTATTCTCTTTCAGCATGTAGACAGAGATATAAAATAGCTCATCTTTTTGTCTTGCTCTTTTAGACAGAGATTTAACAGTAAAATGACTGCTGCTGCCCAGGCTCCAGGTAGCTAGATTTCAGTAAAGCATTAGGGCTGCTACTGTCACTGCAGTCACCATCATATAAAATGTATCAGAGCATTACACACCTAACAAGTTGTGCTGGAGCACACTTTCATCCATTGAAAACTGGAACGCTGGCTCTTTGATGTTTCAGTAGAAACCAATATACAAATGTCTAGTTCCATACAAAAAATATCTAAAGGACTTCAATTATTTGCTGTTAAAAACTGGGCTAGAAAGTGTCCAAACTACAAAGAGAAATATAACTATAAGATTACTATATGACACCCAAATCCATAATATACACCCATATGAGACAGTCTAGCAGCACTTCATCAGCCAAAGAATTTGCATGTTGGAAATTACTAAGGCAGGCAGAATGTAATGCCTGATGAGAGCTGACAGGCAAAGGATTAGCGAGAATAGAGACAAGTAATTCCACCATAGGTTTTACCTGCAACTGACACAGGTAAAAGTATTTACTGAATTACTCCAAAGAGCCGAGGAGAGTGACAGAGTCCTCCACCTGTCTCGCATCAGCTCAGGCACTGTTTGATAGCTCTTGGCACCTGGTGGCATCCTGGATAAATCCGAGATGGGATTGCTGTATCGCTCCCATAGAAGCAGGAATTAACTTTAAGCAGGTGAAATGCAAACTGACTTTCCAGTCCCTCACAGTGGGATTGTGATATTGAATATGGATGTAAACCCATATACTAACAATACTTTGTATTACATCATTGCACTTCTTTCTCGGGACAATGGAGAAACAGTTAAGCAACTTGTTCAAGAATATACAACAATCCCCTCACAAGGAGTCCAAGCACTTTTGACTCGCTGGTATCGTGCTTTCCTTGGAGGATCACCCTCTCGTTCCCTTGGCTATCTGCGTGCATTACTGAATATTCATTTCCTGATTCACGGGACTACAGCAGGATTTAGTTTGCCTCTGGATGAGAGATAAAATTTCTGAATAGAGCTTTGTAGCTTGGAGTGTTTAGTTTTCCTGTAACATCATTACTGAGCTAGCTACACACATCCTAGGACATCAATTCCAGATATCCTGCCAAAGATCAGATGAGATCCAAAGGGCTGCATTCATTAGCTGCCAAAAAAATGCTGGGGGGAAGGGATAGAAAATTGCCTACATCTGTGACAGTGGAAAGAAGAAATACAACGTACTTAAATATGAAAATACAAGCAAATATTTACACAAGTTAAAAATGAGCGTAGCAAACCAAATTTTATTTTCAAAACACAAATACGCTTGCTGAATACTAGAGGGAATGGACTTTGGAACAAAGTCTTACAAAAGCACTAAAGGAATATTGTCACTTAATGCTTAGGTAACATTTTCATTTGCTTACTTTTGTACTGTGTTCTTGTAGTTTTCTCCCAGGAAGAATGTGAACTGCTTTTTCTTGATTGTTCCATTATAGTGCCTGAATATTCTGTATTCTCTACAGATGGAGCTGTGTATTAACAGAGCTGGTTTTGTACAAACAGCTCAATCAACGTAACACAAGGATTAATCATCATATGCCTGATTTCCCATAAATGCTGGGGAGAAAAACAGGGGCTCACAAGAGCTGTCTGTTTTTCAACCTCTGGAGATACTTGGACCTTCAATGGAGTAAAAAAACATTTTATCTTTTTACTGGTTGGCATCCACCTAAGTATCTTGAAAGTACTATGAAAGGAGCTGGGGCATTAACCTGCTTCCTGGCATTGATTTTTCCTATGTTCATTGTGCACGTTATAAACACACACCCCTTTTCAAAGCACTCGCATTCTAAAGATGCTTTATTTTACAGCTTCCCGTTCAAAGGAAGCATTTGATTACTGTGTGCATGTCTATACTGCTCCTCTAGCAGCTGCTCAATCCATACTGCTAACTGAGCAGCAACGCGGATGGATCTATGCTGTTAGTGCTTCAGAAGGAATCGTGATTGCATAAATGGCTGTACATTAAAAGCAATGTACATTAAGATCTTTATCTGCCTGAAGTGTGAATTATTAAAAATACACAAATATAATGGCTTTCGCCTCTGTTCCATGTACTTTTGTAAGGTTAATCTGAGACACATAACCTCATCAATTACAATTCCTGGAATTGGAAACAGAAGCACTACAATGCCGATAAATGCGAAGCAAAGAAGTCAATTCCATTTCCTATACTTCGTTGCTAGCGCGCTGTTAATTATGTTACAATTAACATAATGTTAATTGTATAACGTTATCTTGTTAAAATAATGTTTGTGATTTTAAGTACACATATAAAGTTGAGGGTAAGGGTTTTTTCAGTATGAAGAGGCCAGTCGTATTCATTGCTCTCTAAACCATACTTTAAATTTTTCTCCTAAGTTATTTTAAATTTATATAAACTCTTCAAAAGCGGCTTTGAATGCCATATATAATAGTGAGAGGGGTAGCAGAATTAGAAGCTTTGTTACTTAAAAGCTTAATTCATAGAGTAGGTCCATCAACACTTCAGACAGTAAATAACAAAACTAGCTTAAGAGAGAACAAAGACATGGAATTTCTATGTTTGATTGCCTAATGCTTTTTGTGTATGGTAAATAACTGCTTAAGAGGCAAGTTAGAAAACTAAAAACTAATTCATTTTGATTGCAAAATAATGTAATAGATTTGTTTTGTTTAGTACTAAAATTTAAAAACATAAAAGCATTTATAAAACATAAGCATTCTATTAGAAGCATGAGGGGACCTTCTCTATTGAAAGAAACTGAAGAATTTAAAAGATTATGTAAAATTATTTCAGTATCAACCAAGTCACAGGAACATGCCCACCCTTGGAATAGAAACAGGTGTAGATTCGTGGCTCCCTGTTACTCCTTGTGAGCCCTTTCCGAGCCCGGTGTTGACAGGGGTTTACTTCCTCCCCTACAGACCATCAGCTCTGAGCAGACAAGCAGGCAAGCACAAAGAGACAGGGATTTCTTTCCATATTCATCATAATCCTAGACATCAGCAAGGGTAACTCTGGTGTAGGACCGCATACTGATAGAGGAGTGCCGTACAGTATCACGGACTTACTTCAAAGCTCATTCCAAGAAACTGGAAGACAATTAAAGGAAAGAAAAAATGAGAGGGATCTTTCAATTGATGCATCCATGAGCTAAAATAAAAAGGGACTCCTGAAACTGTATTTAAGGTTCTCAAAAGGCAGGCAGTGCTACCCAAGCACAGGGTGGCTTGAACTACATTTCAAAAGTAACTCTGTAGAGCAGAACATCCATCTGAATGACCCTTCACAACAGCCGTATTTCCTCTCCCTCACACTCTGTAACTTCACTTTGGTGTATGAGCTCAATAAATTTCCTGCTTCAGAAAGAGGATGTAACAAGGAGCCCTGCTAACCACAAAAGTCTACGTAATTAAGATCTAGCTTCCTATTTTACAAATCATCTTTGACAACCCTTAATAGCTACTTTGCAGAATAACAGCATAAATATGACTTTTATAAATAGGAATGATCTATCTAATATCTTTTTCTTTATTAAAGCATTTAATATAATTATAGGGGAAATAAAATTTCCCTGGTTTGAAGCTGTACATGCAGCTTGCACTGCATGTACAAACTTTTTAAAAGTTTGCTTCACTTAGACTATGAAACATAGAAGAGACCTGAAGGATCTGCCCTCTAATAATCACAAGCTATATGCCAGCCACTTGACTTCAGTTAAGCCTTATAATTTCACAAGAAAATTCGGACTCTGAAAAGAGAATTCACAAAGTACTGTCCAAAGGACATACTGAAAGGTGGAACTGAGTCAAAAGTCGACAGCAAATCGGTGAAGGAAGCAATTTCCTAGTACGTTGCAAAGCCATGAAATGCTTAGCGGGATACCTGGGGATGAAAAGGTACAGTGTGACACTGGCAGGGCAACAGAGAAGTTCGCATCTGAACATATGCTTCCTGAAGCCCCCAGAGCGCTCCGGACACCTTCACGTCATCATGAGCGCTCCAGCTGCACCGCCAACAGCTGCTCTGGAGATGAGCGGCCAGGGGCAGGCAACGACTTTTACATTCCCAGCTACTGAGCTCCTATTTCGGTTACCTGCTCATCTTGGCAATAGGAACCACTTTGTTACTTCACCTCGGGCAAAGACGGAGCGGTACGTGCCTCGTTCCTCTGAGAATCCTCCTCTGTTCAGCTCCTGCCACCTCTCGTTTAGCACTTTGGTGAACACGCTCTTTTACAAGGCTGGCCATTTGCTCGGGGCCTGAGGGTGATTTAGTGTTAGACATTAGTGAGGAAAAAAAGCCTCTGCACCGAGTGGGAACCTTTCCACCTTAGGATCTGCAGGCCACTTTAAGTAAGAGAATGATGAATTATTTTTTTTTTACTCCTAGGAATTTCAGCTCTCTGAAATTGCTACACAAAGAGTCTCAGAAGGAGAAAACCTCAATTCTACCTATAAAAATACCCTGGTGATAGCCCTGAAATATCTAGGCATATTTACATAGATGTGTACAGATCCACTCAAGTGTCTTGTGTAAAGGCATCAAAATAACTCCATCCTCTATGCATTTTTAATTTGACAAAAATGTGGTGAATATGTGCTTATTTGTGTGATATTCATTGCTCTCCTCTCTAATGCCCTTGCTCTGAGAAAATTGAAACTTGTATTAATTAAGAAAAGTTCATTAGTTCAACAGATTCATTAACCTTTTTTGGGAAATGTACACTGAGCACCAAATTAATCAGCATCCTGAAAATCAAGTCACAATTTATCTCTTGGTGCATTATTTTTTAAAAATATTTTTCAATATAGATGTGCATACACCCAGCATATGTCATTTTGGGAATACTTATTTCCTCCTATAATTCCCTAATGGTCATCCCTTACATAAAAATCCATTTTTTTACCTTATTTAAGCAAAAGACCAATTTGAGAAACCACTTGGGATTTCAAATCTGTTTTCAGACATTATTAATTTGGAAGTATTAGGCTGTGCCCTCCTCTGACTCCAGCAGTGTCCTCTGAAGGAGCTGTCTTTCCACCAAATTAGCCCAATCCCCACTGACAAACCCCCTCCAGATCTCCGTATTTCTTAATCACTTTCAGCCAAACGAGTTCATTTATTTTAAGCTCAGCTTTTACCTATCAGGTCTTTACCAAATCACTTCATTTCACTTGCCAGAGGACACCTGAGGCTGTGGTGATGTCAGGCACATCCTGGTCTGGTTTCTGGTTGTAGAGAGCTCCAACAAAGCTACAGGATGTCAAGGCGGTCAGGGTGGTGATTGCTGAAGTTGCCTAACAGTCCCTAGGGTCTTTTATTTATATTTGTTTATAAAGACTCCACCAGATGTTACTAGTTCTGCTTGATCTTTTTTATAGCCATTTCAATTTAGTTCATTACTGAAAAAAACCAAACGGGATAAGTAGATTACTTCGCCTATATTAAAACCTTAAACTGACATTTTATTTGGAATTTTCTCTCAGTTCCATAGTTAAGGACATGGAGCTCGTGCCAGTTACTTGCTATTTGTCATGCATGTGAAAAGCTGACTATACTGTAAAACCTTTGTTCTTCATAAAAAATAAGGGCAACAGCCTGCGGACCTAGGCAAGAGAAGCCTAATTTAGGATCGATCAAGTCCTTTCAGTGGCAACATCAACACAGATCTGCCAGGTGCCCTTGTAGCAAAGGCCAAACACATCATCATTTTATCACCACATTTGTTTCAGAGTCCCTCTCGTTACTTTACAACTCCTAGTCACTAATTTTTGGCACAGTTAAACTGAGAATTAACATCAGCCTAGTTCCCTTTATCACTGTGTATTACATTTTAATATAAGAATATTTCAAAGTGATGTTGCCAGCTGCATGTAGTTTCCAAACAGCAGGAAATATATTATCGGCGGGGAAATAAAGTCAGATTGAAAATCACTCACAAGATGAGTATCAAAGAGTTAGCACTTGAAATTACTTGTTTCACAGAAATCAGCACATTTGTATCAAACAAAAGGATCTCGGGAAAAAAAAAAAATTCTCATCTTCAATCACATGTAACTAACATCTAATTTTCTGTTTCAAATGAGTTTCATTCTGAAGGTCTTCTATAATCTTTAGCAAGATCCCAATTTGACAAGAAACATTAACTCATTTTCAAACAAAGGGATATTATAACTGTCCAATCAGCACAAGAAATAAAAAAAAAAATACAATTATGGGTCCATTAACTGCTGATAGACACATAAGTAACTAACTCTTATGTTAGGGTGTTTTCTTGGTTTCTTGTTACAAGTAGTTTATAAATACCTTTAAACTGGCATCATCGTGTTTTATCTACTCTTAGGAGTAGACTGGGATATTCAGACTTAAGCGTCTGTGTTTGGCTTTATCATCCCAGAGGACAAAAAGACCGAGAGGTCCCCATGACTGCACAAAACCCAGAAATACTCCAAAAACTGCCACCTTAATTTTTTGATTCTTATCCTTGCTAGCCATTAGCTAATTCAGACGTGGTTAAAAAGCTGTGCATATGCCTCAAGGCTTACACACAAAGCGTGTGAAGTACTAGGGATGACATTCTTAAACTGGTAATTTTTGTCTATAATTTTAGAAGGCAACTCATTATGAGCTGTTTAATCATAATTAAGATTGTCTTGGATATGGTCACGTCTCAGGCCAGAACACCTATCAAACCCAATCCACATTGTTCTCAGTTACCACTAATGTGTGAAACTGATAACAGATTTTGCTCAAGTTTACACTTGTCTGCTCACAGATATGGTGACTTCATTAGCACACAAGACATCATTCTATACTTGACCTATCACATACATTTCCTTAGCACAAGCCACATTTGCATTGCTTTCCCGTTCCTTATTACTACACCTTTTTACAAAGTGTTAAGCACAGTACATTTTCCAGTGCCACTTGAGTTCCATTATTCACCGTAGATCCTAAATACTAAGATGATGATAATATGTGGAGGAGGGAAATTCTTGTTAAAAAAAAAAAATTAAAAAAAAAAAATCTATAATCTTGCTTTTAAATATTCCTACACTCTAATTTAACTAGCTCTTCAGAATTCAGAGCCTAGAAAACGTCCACTTAATATTCAGAAACTATCGTACCTGCAAGAAAGAGCATTCCATTCTGAAATTAATCCAAGCTGTCATTTATCAATTACTGTTTACTAACTTTTTTCGCCATATCGTGAAATCCTAACTGTCTGGCAAAACACTGCTAGCTGCACTGGTTTAATTCCATAATCTCATCTATTCCATTAAATACTAGAAACTAATTAGCAAATAGTAAAGTCGGTGAAGACTGCTACAAATAATTTTCTTTCTCCTTCTGTTACTGAAGAAGAAATTTGGTATGCAAATTTCAGATAAATACATGTTGGTTATTCCCATCTAAAAGCTGGAAATTTAATTAAAGGAATCTGTCTACAAGCGTCAACTATCAGTTCTTCACCATATCTGTGATAAATTCCGATGCAATAAAGATACAGATCAGTTTAAAATTTGAGGGAGTAGTTTGCTATTTTATATTGATTATTAGCTTTTATTCGCAAGGTTTATCTTTGCATCTGTATAAATTTTGGAGATTTTGTACTGATCTGGAGCATAATTGGGAGGTGGCTATCTATCAAACAACCCCCCCAGAGACAAAGAACAACATCCTAACCGTGCACACAGAAATTCAGCTGTGGTTAAGGGAAACTAGATGCTTTGCAAGAGTACAAAGAAGAGCACTATCCAAAGGGTAGTCATGAAAGTCCCAGTCTCCGCAGGCTGGAAATCCAAGGACCTACGTAACTGTCTGTTTACAGACTGTGAAATCATTCACCTATACAGCTGACCTACTGACCCCATGTTGAAGGTCGTGATCGTCATCCAGTCTTGCTCCTAACTGAACAGAAATCTCACACCTCCCTCCTCCTTCCCCTTTTGCTTATGAATCTACAGAGCAATCTGTGCAAACTTGATTCTCCTTTCCTTAGGGAAGTCAAACTCTATTGCGTACGCTCTCTTTTAATAGAAATATTGGATACCACATCCCCAGGGGATCTTGAGAACTTGCAGTTAAATGGAAAGACTTGACCACAGATCTCAGACTGATGGAGGTACGCTTCATGCAAGTAATATAAATAAAATATTAATTGTAAGGTAATGGGAAAAGTGCCTTCCCAGCTTTTCCTTCCATTTTAAAAAACTTGAGACTTTCTTAGCTCAGGAGAAAAATAAAAATAAAAAAAATCCATCAAGTTTTGAATTTTCATACAAGCAATAAAAGACTATCAGAAAAAGAATTAAAATAAAATTCTCAGATCTTCAAAGGCCGTTAGACATTTATCTCTCTCCTGAAATATTGTAAAATTAAGAGTCATGCAATTCTGAATATATGGATTCTTACCAATTTAACTGAGGACTGCACAGAGCCTTACAAAACTTTATGAAGAGCCTAAAGTTTAACTAATGCAAATATACTAAACAGCTCATATATAAAACAGCTCATGTGGATGGCAGGATACACCCATCTCCATGCAAATTTTAATTACCAGTCAACATTTAGGAGTGTTTTGATGAGACACATGATTTATATTAGTGCTGCTATAGACCTAAAGCTGATTTCACTGAGGTCATGCTCCATGGCAAAATTGCACCACATAGCAGCAAGCCAGTATAACAAACAGAGTATTAAATCAATATGGTGTCTCACATTAGCTAATAAATTACAAGTGTGCTATCAGACCATCTGCTGGGAGCGAAGCGTGATGAGTTGCAGTGATCATGCTGATTGACATTCTGGTTTGAACATCTAGTTAGAATTAGTTCACCTTCTTGGCTTCAGTAACTACTTCACTCGTAATACATATTTACAACATTGGTCACGGGGCTAATGGGCAAGAGGAAAGTTCATCCTCATCCTCCCATAATCCTTCGCACCTTGCCTAATAGAGTCTCCAGTGAATGGAAAAGGTGGGCGACTGATTGCATTAAGCTAATAATTCTATAAAATCGAGTTAATAGTTTGATATTCTTCACAGAGATTCTACAGTAAAGAATTAAACTATCACATCAGTGCTAACTCATTTTTAAACCACACAAGTTCAATTTTTAATATGTTTCGTTAAGAGGGTAGAACAGCAACATAAAGGAGAGGAGCTACATCCCAGATGGGTTTTATGCTGTGGGAGGAAAAACTCAATCCTTAGGACTTTTTCGAAGTTCATATGAAAAGTGTTTGTCAACCATTTGACTTTGTTTGTACATGGTTGAGTCACGCAGTCCTCTGTTCGTGGCATAAAGGGTTACAGACTGCTTTGGGCCATACTTCAGGATCTTTTGCACTGCATATTGTGCACTTACATTCCTGACATATGCTATTTATCATTCTCATTATAATGCTTTGCATTTAACTTTTCACCTAAGGATGGCATAAGAAGTAAAAATACCAGCTGGTTAAGCCTCACAGGAAAACACCCATACATCAACTAATTATCAAGCTTTAGTATCCTTTTATATATATATAATATTTTATATATGTGTCACATAGGAGATCACTCTCTCCTTCATTGAACTGCAGCCATTCCCAAAGTTAAGGAAAATGAAGATTGAAAAAATAGATGATACTTTGAAAGTAAACAAATTATCATTTCTGATGAAACAAAGGAACATAAAGAGCGTCATTGTACAGAGCATTGCCGGGACAGTTTCTTTGGGTGCTACAGCCACAGTGAGCTTAGTCACAATAGCCTGTGATTTAAGAAACAAACTGCAAAGAAAAAATATTTGGTTATGGTTAGACTGATGCATCAAAAATAAACAGCTGTGTCTTGAGAGTTTCTTGCACAGACACTGTTGGAAAGGTTTGCTCATTGAGCGATTTGATCTCAGTTACAACAGGAAGGGTGATCAGCAGAAAAAACTGAAAGTCCTGCCTCTCAATCCAAAATATCACATTATTAGGTAAATCTACAGTATGAGGTCATTTGAAGCATAAGCATTACAAAGATTAGGTCACAATAATAGTTTTATAGAATTCGTGTTTAATACATAATCTTACTATATGAAGCCTGCACATCTGTTCACTGAGCTAATTTGACAAATCAAATGACAAACAAGTGATTCTCCAAAAACTCAAAGGCAATGTGTTAACAATTCAGAGATTAAGTATTTCTATTTACTATAGCATTGTTCAGTAAAACAGAGACATGCAATGCATATGGAATATCATCTGAGAGCTGTAACTGAAAGTACATTTCTAAAACATTTGCTTTTATAACATTTACAATGTTGATCAACAACCAGGAGATGAAAATACTTCACCATCAATGGAGAAGCACTGCATGTGATGTTGCTACACTAATGCAAGAAACGCAACGCACCAAGGCTGTCATTCATATTGGCTGCCAGTCAACAAAAGATTAAATGGGGCAATACCCAGCAGAACCATCTCTATGTAAAGCTGCTTGAACTTAGTGACAGAAGTTAGAAAATAGTTTTCTATCACCTGAGTAAGTCTGAGCAGACTTCAGGCAGCCAAAGCATTCCCTGTGCTGTGGAGGTCACCTTACCATCGTTTCACAGCCTAATGCAGATGAAGTGCTGCACTACACCAAGAAAGCATCACCATCTGGCTACATCTCTTCCATTGCCTCTAGGACTTAGTGGAGGATGCAAGAGCATCTAAGGAAATAACATACTAAAGGTGGTTGATACTCCCTTGAACCTCATGTGCTTCAAGTGTGGCTCCCAGGCTGGAGCTCTCCACTGCGCCTGACCTGTGCTGCTGTAATCCCAATCTTCATATAAATGCAGGGCAATGTGAGTGACAAGAGCCTGCCCTTGCTGGGTGGCTTCTGGACAGAGATGTACATCCAGCCCAAGTCCACCTCTGTGGGAACAGAGGCAGTCAAAACTCCTGTCCGTGAATTAATAACCCCTCTTCATTCTCAGATTCATAGGTGCAGGACATAAGCAGTTGCCCATGGAAGCCTTTCAGTATGAAGTTCTCAGATTCAGATAGCTGATTGTGCTGATCTGTAAAGACTTTCCAATTCACAAAAGCAGTTAGGGGTCCTGTATGACAGGCCCGTCGAGTTTCATGCAAAAGACACCAGTCTCTTCCATGGGATGTGTCCTGCTGGTAAGATCAGAGCTATGCCACACAGCCTCCCCTGAACCCCAAGGTTCACCTCTGCTAGACCTCAATGGCAGTCTCACCAGTCAGGGTGGTACCCAGCATTATAGCCCCATCACCTTTGCCTTAAGGGAACTTCTGCACTGGGGATGGGGAAAGCTCATGTCAAGAAAAATTGTTATGAAGATGTCAGTAATGGTGAGATTGTCACACCCAGTACAGGGCTGGGGCTCCCAGCTGCTGCTGCATTTATGACCAAATAAATAAAAACACTCTATATCATAATAGTCTTCAGGAAAGGAATGACAGTAATTGGGCAAGCGAGCTCCCCTCTGATATTTGAATTGCAGTACTCATTAAAAAAGAATGCTAATGAGATTATTAATAAGATACTACATTTACAAGGCAGGAAAATAGCCAGGCCACCTTCATTACACAGTGAGCAAAAAAAAACTGCAGAGTGGAACAAGCAAAAAAACGTACCAAAGAAAAGAGACTGAGAATTTTTTCTCCTTCTAATATTGAAATGATGTCCTGAACTTTTTAACGAATAACAATGACAGTATTTTGCTCAGCAGAGGATTGCACAGAGCAGCAAGTAAAACATGGCAGAGGTCACCAGTAAAGTCTAAATTTACAATCCCTAACATGCCCATGTCTTGACATAGGAATTACTTTTATTGAAAATGTTGTATATTCTCCCATATAGTTTGAAGCCAAGTTGTTCCACAGATGGCATCTATAACGAAAACAAACTCTGGCAAACATAAGACAACTTCCACATTAGAGCAAAGCACCAGCAGAGGAAAGAGAAAAAAAATAAAATAAAAAGGAAGCAAACATTTCTTACTGAATAGCATTGTAACACCACACTGCATACACACTACAGCTACTTGCAAATACACCTTCTGACAAAAATTAAAGAAATGGAAAGATTTCCTCAGTTGGTATGCAGCTCTAGTTCAAGCTGAACTTGACATCTTACATTACAAGAAGCAAAAAGCGTCAACAAAATTTGCTGAGAGAGCAAATTAAATATGCTGAAACAATGAGGAAGCTCGAGAATCTAAAGTTAATCTAAGTGTAAGATGCAGGACACAAAAATATATTCTCCTGTTTGTCTAAGCAAAATTTTCATTTAACTAGTATTTATTACCCTTCTGCCCTTTGTTAAGAGAAGTTTTAGGAATCTGAAATTCCAAAAAAAAAATAATTTCAAATCCTATGTGTGCCACAAGACTTATGGGACTGCCTTTACTGAATCATGCTAAAGCATCCAAAAGTCTTTTCAGAGCACATGTTTTAAAGGAACATATTCTCACAGAAAGAAAAGAAAACAAACAAACCAAAACCACACACAGAGAAAATATCACACATAGAAAATATCACACACACAAAACAACAACAAAACCCCCCGCACAAAAACTCCCAAAAAACTAACCAACCAAACAATAAAAACAAAACAAAACCCACCAAAGCCAAAACAAAACAAAAAACAAAACAAACAAACAAAACACCAAGCAAAACCAAAACAATTACAAACAAACAAAAACACAAAACAAAGAAAAATCCCAACATATACAGTTCTTGATTACCATAAATCTGTCACATAAACTGTACGATAAGTCTTTTTGCTGAGATTCCTATGACTGGAAAATACAGTGAAAGAACAACAATAAATGGCATCAGATGATCCTTTGTAAAGGCTTATGAATATTGGCTGTTTCTAATATTCTTCTGTATAGTGATTTTACATCACTTCTCCTTATTACAAATTCATTTTTACTGCATATTCATTTTAAATGCCAAAAGAAAGCTACTCTCTTCAACTGATGGTAGAGGGTCTTCCTTTCCCCCTCTCCATCTTCTTAAAATCCATTTTATTTTTGCCTCTCCCTTATTGTAAAACTTCAGGCCCCAGTAGTTGTCATGTTTTGTAGCATGTATTTGGTACTAATGAATCACAGCCTTCCATAACCCGGGCAAAATGACTCATTGTAATGACACCTTTTTGCTACACTATATTTATTTGCCAGCAGGATCCCAAATGACAATACTTGCCATAACACAGCGGCTGCTGCTGCTTCTATTTTCAATCCTTAGAAGAAAGGGACAAATAAGGAAATTTTATTATTTGTAGTACTCATGGAAGAAAGCACAAGAGTCTTTTTCATGACCAAAAGAGTACTAGAAATTGGTTGCCCTGAGAACCTGAGAAGGTCAATCTCAAATGCACAGCAATAAAACCACTTACATATGCATTTACTACAATATACAGCATTGCTCACTGAGAAACTTCATTGCAGAGTAATTCTGAAGTATGTTAATCTGCAGTATCATTTTTTGAAGGTGTAGTATCAAGACTGCTTTATTTTTTACGCAGAATATACAGATATCTGTGTGAGTATGGAAATACTATGACGAAATGGTATTAGGAGAGAAAAGGAAGCAAGTATCATAAGAAGAAATAAATAGCTTTCCTTTCCTTTCCTTTCTCTGGTCTTCAATATGACCAGCAAGGCAAGATGACTGTTTTAAGATTCATGTAAGTTTTCTGTAATATTATAAATTCTTTAAATACCCAAATACATTAAACCAGAGTATAAATGTATTTTTAAAAATCAGGGCCATGAGTATTAAATAGCTATGATATGTAAAGCAAACACCTTCAGCTACTACGTAATATAAGCTACATAATACAAAGATCAGAAAACAATACATGGCTGTTTGTTTCTAACAAACTGGGACTGCAGCGGAACGCAGACAGACAGAAGTTGGTTTTATACCATCCTTCACAGTGCTAAACTTTAGACAGAAAAATGACAGAGAGAACAATTGCCTAAGCAGAGCCAAAAGGTGGTAATTCTGTACCAAGTATGAAGATGGTGATTATTTTCAATCTCAAAACTAGTTGCTGGGGTTAGTTCCTCCTGCTTGACAAAATGTTGGCGCTATCAAAAAGAACACAAAAAATAACCGTATTTGTAAGAAAAGTATTAGATGAGCCTTTTAAGTACTTGCAGTGCTTGCCAAAAATCTAACAGTAATAGTAAGCAAACAGTTTTAAAAGTAATTTGTTTTCTGGAAACATTTTTCCTCAGTATTGCTGTTCCTCACGTTCTGTTCCCATGCTGTTATATAAATTCAGCTTTCTTCATTCATTTGGTCTATGCTGAGACTTTTGTTGTTTATAATATCATTTTAAATGCACAGACCATCCCAGTGATCTCTTTGTGGACTAGTAAGTTTGAACTCCACTTAAAATTCTCAAAATTCAATCATTTTGCGGTGAACGCCGATGAATTAACAAGAATGCAAAAGACCTTTTTTCATTTACTGAAGCCAAAAAATTTCTCAGTCAACCTTTCTTCACTGAGTATTTTCTTCACGGATATATTTTCCTTGTATTATTTCACATACAGCAAAATGTGAGATAACAAAGATCAGAACCGTCTCTTGGTAAAGGAGAAAGGGGGATGTAATAACAGCAATTGAGTTTTAAATATATCATCTTAAAATTGTTTCTATTCTTACATATCAAAACAAGCCTGTATTAAAGACGATGTCAGTCACCTGTTCTGCCTGTAATAATAAAGTGATATAACTTAATCCATGAATATTAAACCAAGCACACCTTGGAATCTCAGTCTATTTGCTTTTAAAACATCTTGGCACTATTTTCCCGCCTAATTTCAACAATTTGCATGGAAAAATAATTGTTGCTCAAAAACATGAAAAAATACCATAAAAGTCGAACAAATGTCCCATAAAACCCGATTCACTTGAATTCAGAGGGCCACTGCTCCAATCTTTACACCGTGCCACGCTGCCAAGCAACAACTTTTCTGTGTACAAATTCTCATGGGTAACAAGCTCCCAATTCTCCCATCAGCAGAAGCATAATTTACAGAAGAGGCGCCTGCTTACACACAGCAAAAGGGCAAAATTCTTAAAACCCACCCAAGAGAACCAGGATTTAATGGAGCCTCACAAAGAGGTGTAGCTCCTTGTAGCTCCACTGAACCTAGTTACTAAAGATACAGATTCGGTTTCTTTATACTAAGCACCTAAAGCTTCAGGAGCTGTATCAAAGTCATCCCTTGAAGATGCGTGCTTCGCCAAGCGGCACAAGCAGCAACATCACCGCAGCCACATGGCTAAGATTTGATTATGATGAAGCAAACGACCAAAGCAAACAGTTCAGTGCCTCACAGGCAAACAAGAAACAATAGGAACAGAAAATACCACACAGGAAACAAAAACTCACTTTCAAACAGTCTCTAAGTTGAAAAGGAAGCTAAACTCACACTAACTGAATTATTTACCATCAAATTATTTGCAAAGCTCCATTTCAGGAACAACGTATTTGATTGTGCTGGGTTCACTGCAGATCATTACTTTAAACTACTCAGACTCACCTCAATTCACTTAATCACTGGGTCAAGATTTTAATGCACCGTTTCAAAACCATGTACTCAGTTCAGGGACATCTTGCAATGCAATTTTTCCATTTATTTCTACTTTTCATTAAGAACTAAATACCTGATAGCGAACGACAAGACCCCATGCCTTTGTTTAGGGTGGCTATATAGGAAGAGCAAGGCACCCACTCTTCTAAATAAAGGTGTGCTATAGAAAGAGCACAGCTCTAGAACTATTCTTCCAATTAACAGTTCTGAAATGACGATCCAGGTGGTACTTTGTCTATATGTAAAATAATTATACTGTTCTATGAGATTAATTATCCCATCTATGATTAGCCTGCTTCAAACATCAAATTGACATCCAAAATCTCTTTGTTTTTAATTGTCTCCCCAGCCTTAGCACATTCAATTCAATAATCTTGTTTCAGAACGGGTCTTAGCTGAGTTTTTCCAAGCATAGGGAAAGTTGTTCTATACCCTGGCACCCACAAAAGCGATATCCTACAAATACTGCAATGCAGAATCAGTTAAAAAATCATGCACATTTTGTGGCTTAGACGGTTTAATATGGAAACCTTTAAAATGCTCTATTTGTTTTTAGAAGATTACTTATAATCTTCTATTCAAAACCCAAAATCTTTGCAGAGGTTTACCATAAACATGAATGACTGATAAACATAAACATTAAGTGTTGATAACTTCAACAGATTTTCATGTTTCTGGCAACTTTCACTTTTGCTGAAAAGAGTTTAAATGAACCTCTGGAAAATGTATACAGCTCTCTGAAATCCTATTTATACCAGCTTCCTTCTGATGTCAAATTATTATTCCAGTTGCCTTAGTTACATCATTTCAGTATCTCAAACATGGATACCTGTGGCTTATCTCCACATATAGATTTTAGAAAATTCATTATTTCTCTATGCATGGAGGCTTTATTTTCAAAATGTTGCTCGCACATTGGTGGCTTCATTTATTTCTGTACTTAGGGCAGATAAGAGAGAGCCAGTGAACTTGAAGAATTTCTCTGGAAGATTTATACAAAAAAGGCTCCTACCAGCTGGAGGTCTGAAATAGCAGCGTAAGATACATTTTCCTATTTTAGACATAGCTGGACAAACTGCCTGTTAGTGCTGTTAAAAAGTTGCTCCTCATTTACACAAAATCAGGCACAGCACTCTTTCCTAATTTACCATTTAACCACACATATGCTCAAACCTTATCAATAAGCTGAGGCACAATGAGAGAATTGCAACCAGATGTTTTTCCATGCACAGATTAATAAACATGGTATTTCCTTAATTTCAACACCTTTTTTTACCGGCTGGGGTTGTGAACCACCCAGGAACTGGAAAGTCAAACCACCACAGAGATATCCAACTGTCAACAAACCATCCAGCTTTGAATAGACTCTGCAAGACAGGTAAAGTTTATTAAAAGCTTTAAACATTTATAAATCTCCAGGGAAGCATGACTTTAATGCATAGCATTTAGAGGTAAATCACTGGCGTAATAGAGAGGCTCCTTCCTGCAACCTCTCGGGACCATAAGGCTGGCTCAGACTATGAACTCCTTTATCATCCTCACACTAATTGCAGCACATCTTGAAATGATTAGATCTATTGTTAGAACAGGCCTTGTCAGCAGCTGGGACACGGTGATTAATAGAAATTTCTCTTTAATTCCTTAGGATGTGGAAGTCTAAAGTCACAGTTGAGCCCTGGACCCCAATTATTAGGTGATTAATGAAATTATAATTGCCACTCCTGCGTTCACATTCATCACCAAGTTTACTATTAATCATAAGAGTTAAAGCACAGGATAAAGAAAATATTTTTCAAATGCTATGGATACATGGAAGAAGCAGAAATGGGTCAGGAAAATATTCTCCAATGCACTAGGCTGGAGAAAATGTGTATCATTACCAACAACTTAACAGCACTGACAGTTCAAGGGAAGGTCAGATTTTCTAGTAGGAATCCCTTTCTGCCTGATAACAACAGCAGCTACCACCTTAGAGACCAGCTGGCCGTCAGGGTAGAGGAATCAGCTCTTAGTATCCCTGTAAGTTAACCTAAATACTAGGATTCTCTTCCAAGTTTTAAGAATGTTTCTTCTACAATCATGCAATACAGAGACATATACACATTGTGTGTGCCTGTCTGTGTGCATAGACAGTCTTGCACAATTGGAGCTATCCTGCAGACAACACGTACCGACACCGTACTGTCAACCGCTTGATAGAGCAGCCTTGTCTCTTCTAACACGTCCCTCCCTTCCTGCTACCCAGCACTTTTACTCACTGAAATGTTATTGGTCACATTTTGCAAGCCAAATTACTTCCTAAAGACAGCTCAAAGTGGCCAACACTTTGCCAACAATTAGGAATTAAGGGAATAATTTTTTTATCTATAAAATATACATTTGAAAAAGTAAGCATTTAGAACTCCTTTAGCCCTGTAGCATTTATATCAGGAAGGGTCAGATCCAAAATTTTCTTTCCCCTTCTTGACTGATCTGATTTTACAGAAAGAATAATTAGTTTTTCACAGATTACAAAAAAAAAAAAACAAAACCCAAAAACTATGCAAGGGAAGGAAATTAAATGCGACTGAAGAGAAAGACTGAGGCCCCTTTAGCTCTTTTGGCATGAAGTGCTCTTTTAAGGTTTAAGGGCCCAACAGCCAGTTCCCCCAAGAGATTTGAAGGGAAAGACAGAAAGAGAGAGAAGGAGGGAAAGAGAGAGAAAGAGAGATGGAAAGAGGGAGAGAAAAAGAAAGAAGGTTTCCTTAGCTGCCACAGACCTGTCTGCACTGCCAAGCTGAAAAGGGGCAGAGAAAGGGACAGGACTTTACCTTTCCCCACCGTGCAGCCTCCTCTCTTCAGCACTGCAGCATGTTTGTGTACACTTGCAGCTACATGGTGTAATGTAAATGACTATTTACTTTGCACTGATCTGTATCAGGTGAAAAATCACTGTAATTTAGATCTCGTTTGTTTATAAAATAAATTATTTGTTTATACTGAACTTGATGCTTTACCTCAGCTACTTGAAATTTCATTAAATAACAAATCACTTGCAAGACCATGTCTAGGCAAGTCAGAAACAGCAAATCTGCCACACATGCCCTCTCTGTATTAATATCCAAAGCGCACAACCACTTTACCGTGTTTACCAGCAGAAGAAAATCATTTCTGTGATCAGCCATTTTTGAGTACATCTGAAACTGATTGCAGGGTTGGTTTTTTTTCAGTGCCAATTTAAGCAAACATTGCTCAACTTACATCTTGCTAGTTTTAAAACAGGAGGTGGGTGGGGACAGCAACGTTCATTCCCATAATGCCAAATTTCAGTCTCCTGGGGAAAACACCTAACTGATCTTCGATGCAGTTCACCCGAGCATATGTCAAAGAGCACTAAACTATGTAAGAGACAATAATAAATGACTACAGTGCGCGACAGAGTAGGAATAAAGCGCTGTGGAGTTACATTGCACTGCTCAATCAGATGGTTGGGTCAGTTAATGCACGAGCTCAAGGCTGAACGTCAAGCTGGTGTGACATCCAGCAACATGGACACCAAGCAACTCACAGTTCCTCAGCTGGATGGGTGTGAAAACAAGAACATTGCAGAAGTTTATAGAAATAAGCAATATAACCAATCCACCCTATTTATTTCCTATAAACCGGTAAATACTATTATGAAGTCTTGCTAAGAAACTGTTACTATTTCTAGTTTCCATCTGAATCTACAGATACATCTGTAAATCAGGTTACAAATCTGGCAGAGGACCGCGGCTATTCCGGATTTCTCCTACTGTAAATTACAACAAAGTTGCCTTTCCATATTTCCTTAGTCTGACAACCATATACCAGATACCAGAAAGCTTTAGATTCTCTAAACCTGTAATACAGCTAAAAAAAAACCCCGAAGCATTTCATTTCTTTTCTCTTTTCTTTTCTTTTCTTTTCTTTTCTTTTCTTTTCTTTTCTTTTCTTTTCTTTTCTTTTCTTTTCT
>JAAGNO010012777.1:170679-204391 GCA_033439905.1 Ceryle rudis | reverse complement strand
TGTTACTGGAGCCTTAAAAGGAAAGTTATTTTAATATAATCCCTTATGTTAACTTCAAATTGCTTCTTAAAATGTAACAAATGAGAAAGATAATTTAAACTTTTGGATCTTTAACCACGTATTTATACAGGAAATCTGTATAACATGCTTGTTACCTTCTTTTCACAAGAAGGGAATTTACTCATATTCATAATCAAAAGTACAAACAGATAACTATGAGATAAGCAGTGAAGTTAGAAGAACTGAGCTGAAAAGTAAAATCACTGAACAGAATTAGTTCTGTTCTCACTCAAACCAGGACAAAAAGATAATATGGAACATGATTAATATTAAAACTCTTGTACTGCCCTATGGGGGAGGAAAAAAATTAATTAGAGAAGAAGGGAGCCACTGTTAACCATAGACTAGAAATAGTAAAACATCTTCAAACCAAACCGGAGAAGCCTAAACTGTCTGCAAGAACCTCTGTTCCTAACAATATTAGTGAATTATCAAATCTCATAATCGTCCAGGGAAGGTCTCAGCCACTGAAGGTAGGCAGAGCACTCTTTTGATCCTGTGCTCTCCTGTTTCTCATGCTGCTCCAACCCCAGCACTGCTGTCAAAGCACATTGAAATCACGCTGTCCACTTAGTCATAAAATCGGAGATACCTTTTCTTCACACGAAGCACTTCATACTCTGGTAAGCATTACAAAAAGTACAGAGTGCTCTAGGAAGAATGGCTGTGTAATAAAAGTATAATTGAAATGGCTCTACTGCTGCCTCATTTCATCACTCACGCTGGCCTCTGCTTGTTAAATTTTAAGATCTCTTGGGAAAACAGTGCATAATATAACTACACTCCAGAGTGTCAAAACAACCACTGCCATGATTTATCTCATGCATAACATCAAGGATCTATTTTAAAGTAAAGATTTTACCAGTAAAACAAGCCCTTCAACTTTCACACATCCCTTAATTTAAAAGAACGCAGGCTAAAAATTTTGAAGGAACTTGTCTGCCTTTCAGGAATGTTTGACTCTCCTTACTCTTTTGCATATCCAAACTCATTATAAGAGAAAAAACTAATGTGGGTTTCTTGAACAAAGATTAGCATAAGAAAACAAAATTTCATTTGCAAGGCAACTAAGTGAAGAAATAGAATTCAAGCAAATACAAAATCCAATGAAAATGTTTAAACCAAAGAATTCCTACAGAGTCTTGTAAATTATCTTGGGTTCCACTCAACACACAGGGATTCCAAATATTTCTTGGTAACATACACTAGCACTTTCAGGAAAGGATACCAGGATCCCCAACAAATATACTCCTGCTGCCATAAGGTGCTCTCTTGGGCCACCTCCCAGCTGGCCTCTCTTCCAACACAACACTTTGAAGTTGCCTTTTAAACTACAGCTTTACTAAACATACTAAAGATGAGATTTTAACACTCTATGTTTTCCAATTTTGTTTTGTTTTCTTGTCAAAACCAACTTGTCATTATCGTGACTTGATCTTTCTTATGCCACTGAGGATTTTGTCACCTGCCTTCAAAAGAGGTAGTAGGAACCTACATATTTGCTGTGGGAGCATTTAAAGCTTTCTTTAGACAAAACCATTTTAGATATATACACGTTATTCCATTCTCACACATCTTCTGTAGGGATAATATGACATCAAATGGGCTGTTACTGTTCTTGTAGGTGACAGAGGAAAGAAATATCTGTGTTTCTGCAATTCCTTGCTAACTTCACCGGCACCTGCAATTAAATTAGAAAACCCTTAAAAACACAACTAGCATTTTAAAAATTCCTTATACCTCGCACCCCACTGCAGCAGGTAAGGTTACCACTGAATATTTCTTCTTTCTAAGGAAAGCTACCACAGGCACAGAGAAGTGCTGTTTCTTAATTGGCCTGGCTGGCCAATTTGGCTGGCCTTAATTTCCCCATAAAGTCCGCCACAGCCATACAATGTTACCTATAGGAAACACACCATAAAATTTATTTTGTCTAGGTGCAATTAACAGTTACACATTTATTTCCTTCCACTGCACAGAGAAGCCTTGACTGCTCTGTAGTGATGCCCAGAAGTCAGTAATAGGCCATATAACATACAATATTACTTTTTGCTTTCTGTTCAAACAGCTTACTGCAGCTCCAGAAGATTGATCGTTTCCAGTATGCTTTTATTCAGAGGCAATTTTTTCTTTGTGTTAGGAAACTGTTGCTAACTCAAGGCAAGCACCTTGACAGCAGAACATTCAGAAGAATACTAAAATAATGATTTAAGCAAGTACTTTTTACACCCACCTGTCCTCATCCCATAAAAGCTGACCAAAAGGTCAAAGAAGGCTTAGAAGTGACCAAAGGCAGCTCCCCTTCTGGATCCCAGACCTGTGATTATGTTCAGTGCAGCGCAGCCACAAGCGCGCGTGCGTCCAAAGCTCAGATACTGTATGTGTCACGATACCCCAACACTGCATCTCAGAGGAAAAACAGCAAGAGGACACAAATTACAGGAGAGATTAAATCATCTTTTTGAAAAATTCACCAACAGTAGAAGTAGACATGTCAGGGGTTTTTTTGTTCTTTGTTTTATTGTTTCTTCCTTGTAGATTTATAAAGTGCAAGCTTTAAGTTATGAATCCTGCTCATCACTTAGCACCCCTCAGTTTATTCTAGCATTGACTGGCATAAAAAGAAGTGCTTTTCCTAGGCATTGAGAGGAGGACAGCAGGCTGTCACAGTGAAATTTGGTTACCAGCTCCCTTTCATTCTTCCAGTGAGTGCTGATCATTAGCCCTGAGCCCTCAGAAAGTGGCAGAACTGTCAAATAACACAGTCAGATCAATGCATAAGGAAACACGCATTTGAAGCTCTGCATCTCCACGCTGTTAAAACACCCTGTCTATTCTCCCTATTTTCTATATAAATTTAAACAATTTAAACCTTATAGTCTAAAACAGACGGGGAAGTAGAAATCAATGGAAGCTTTGTTATTTTAAGAAAGCAATTCTAAAGAGTCTGAAATATTGTCTCCTTAAGACTTCAGTTTGCATTTTCATGCAATTGTGTGGTGAATTCTTTAGCGGTAGAAAAAAAAAAAACCAACAACAAAAAACAAATGAAGGAGTTGGGTGGACTTTCTGCACGATGATCCCTACAGAATAAAATGTATCACAGTTGCCTGACTTCCACTTTGCATAACCAGTATTGCTCATTATTTAGCTAAAAAGAAAAAGAAAACATATATATATATATTTACTGTTACAGAATCTAAACTCTTTCTGAACTCTGCAGTTCTGTCAAGTGGATAGACTGTAATGATCAAGATCTCAAGGTCAAAATATAAAGAACCAAGTAAACCAGTAATTTCACACTGTGTAACAGTCTTTGAGAATACTGGCCCCTGACATATAATGCCATGAAAGAAAACAACAAACTTTCATTTTTGATTTAAAGAGAGTAAGTTTACTCAAAGGTGCTTTGCTATCCCCCAAAGTTTTAGAGCAGTATAACCAGCCTTCACCACTTGTCAACATTTAATAGCCTACACCCCAGTGATTGATTTTGTTCAATTGGATTTTTTTTTTTCTCTCCAGCTCCTGTATTTAGCTGCAGCGGGTTGACAACGCATCTATCATAGCTAAACAATCTTATTCACAAGCATTTATTTTCTGCAGCTATGTTTGTTTGCTCCTCTGCTACATAGGCTGTTTTGTATGTTCCCACATACCAATACACGTTTACATTGCGCCTGCTTACAATATCACATGAAATGTTTTGTACTACTTCTTTCTTCATCTCTCACCTTATCATCACGACTGCTACCCTCGCCTTCTAAGGGAGCTTAGTTTACTTGGAGAATGAAGATCATTGAATAAGGATCAAGATAACTGCTGTAGTAGTTATTAAAACACATTTAAAACATTCCTGTGCTCACCTCATTTAAAAATATGATCTCTCAAGACAGTGCTTAAGCGGAATAGGAATTTTCCTATCCAAAGGTATCTGTTATACTCTCCAACAATTTAAACTATGCCCTCTGACAATTCTGACATCTTAGAACAATTGATATACACTATTTTAAATGGATGGTGTCAGTCACATTCCTAGGTTTCTAAAGAAAAGCACTATTAAAAAAAAAAAGTTAACGAGAGGAACTTCTGGAAGGTTCCTTCAGTGAAGCCCAGCTATAGGTAAAATTTTGCCCTGAAGACCTAAAATGTGCTGCCACCAGGGGTGAAGTAATTCTGCAAAAGATACAGCATGAGTTGTCTGCAGTCCCTTAAAGTGATACAGATGTCACAGGGCAGCACAAAGCTAGGGGACTGACTTTAAAAAAAATAAAAAAGACAGAAAGACAGAAAGAAAATAAGAGAAAGTAATGATTCACGGGTCTTTTCTGAGCTTCATCTATCCCCGAGGGTGGAAATTCAGAAGGAGTTAAAGCCAGTATAGAACAGCACAAAATGGGGTTGTGTGTGTGTGTGTGTGCATGAAACCTTCTAACAGCAATCTTTTTGCTTCTGGAAAACTGCACTAGGCAACGTTTTCAAGATGCTTCTTAAAAGTGAAGCCCCACCTCCTCTTTAGGAAGATACTTAGGAACTGTCTCTTTCATCCCACTGCTGTTTGGTAGTTTGGTAAGGGTAGGAGCAATACACAAATTACTTGAGAAGCAGATGAGTTTAACTTAGTTTGCAAAAACTGAAGGCTATCAGGGTCTGAGGACTCTTTTGTAAAGTATCATTAACGGATTTGTAGCTCATGAAAGAAATATCACTAGCAAGTAAACTAGTATTTGAGAAATACGTGAGGACCAACTATTTCATAGGTAGGCAAAGACTTCTTCAATAACTGCCCATCTCACAGCTCTCACGGGTTATTTCCCAGCTCCTACTATCAGCTCTCTCTAGGTAGTTCTAACCATGCAGATTAATTCCTTACAAATATCAGTTTATGTTCTGAGGGCCAAAAAATATTTTTTTCTCATTCAGTAAAAATACTATAAAAAACTTGATAGAGAAGGTGCCTGAACAGAGTGGGGTTGTCAGGCACAACTGGCTTACTTTACTGTGGCTAGCAAGAGAAATTTTTTCCTTCTAAGGGAAGAACAGCATTTTTCCATTAGTGAACTCTTGTATAATACAGCAGCATATCTCTGCTTCTTAGAGTCTATGAAATACTTGCTATCCATGTTTCCAAGAGAGTTGTTTACTTTCTCTCAAATCCTCAACTTGGCAGAGTTTGTGAACAGACTGCCACTCTGCCGAGCACAGTTCTACAAATATGAAAGAAAGAAGCAATTCTGAAGGAAGCACATCTGAAAGAAGTAAGATAAAATAGTGATGGCACAATTATTTTTATTTTATCAAGTTGCTGTAAAACTGCCAAGCCCAGAAGCCTCCCGTTTTAGCTGTGTTCTGAAAAAGAAATAAAGCAAGCTAGTTCCTCTCACTGCCTCTCTTTAAAAAACCTCAGATGCTTCTGAATCACAACACTTGTAAATCCTGAAATAGAAAGAATGAAACAGATCATAAAGCATCATTACTTTTACTTAAACAGACAAAGATCTATGTGTTCGACAGAGATATGAAAGCAGCTAGAGAAAAAACGATCAGAATTCAAAAGCACCAAGAGCCTTGTCTGGCTGAGCCCTGCCTGCCTTATACCATCACCTCACAGGCAGACTGCTCAACAGGAAAATAAAATCAGTGGATACAAATCATAAGAATCCACTGTAGACAGCAAAGGTTTTATGGATTTTAAGAAATTATTCTTAATGTTAAAAAAAAGAATCTGGAAGGAGAAAATTGTAACATGCACATGACAGAGGAGCACTGTAAAGACCAGGTTTTCCTACTTAGAAAAGCAAAAGAAAAGAGCAAGGAAAAGCCAATGAAAGAAATAAGAATGACAATCATTCTTGATTATAGACAAGGCACTTCCTTTCAGAAAATGAAAAAAGACATAAACAAAAACCACCATAATTTTTTCTAAAGGCTTTAAGTAATAGCAATCTCAAAAAACCCCCAAGCCACCAGTTTTAGACCACAGGGTTTTTTTCCACATATCGATGAGATACAAAATCATAAGTAATACTTCTATAGTCTGACTTATTTGTATAAGGTTAGCAAACTGAAGAACTACCAGGTTTACTCTATGTCTTTCTGGCAGTGGATTCACACTGATTACAGGCATGGCCCATCACTGCCATACCTGCTAAACGACTCTTGGTCTGTGGAAAGCCAGCTAGGCAAAGACGTATGTGTGAAGTGAGAGATAGCAGAGCATAGAAAAGGCTGAATCCATTTTAAAAGCATTCTGTACTGCATGTTGATCCATCAGTACCGGCTATTATCCTGATGAAAAGCCATCACAAACCAACAGAAGTGTAAGATGTACACCCCAGCTGCAGGGTAGGCCAGCATGTTCCTTACATTTCCCACTCTACCTTGTCAGTGCTGCTACAGGTTCAAGCTGATTTTCTTCCCCAGTAAAACCAGGGACTGGGTGCTCGCAGTTCACGGTTTGCACAGAAGTACCTGGAAAGCTGTTCAAGATCCTCTAGTAAACATTCTGTATTAAACATACAGAATATAAAGAAGATGGTATTTCACAGTGCTATCTGCACCACAGACCCAAGAACTACTGCAATTTGGAGAGTAAAAATATAAGTGTAGAATATTACCAGATAAATAACCCATTTTGTGCCCCCATAACATTCCCGTATTGTAAATATTTAGGGAATTGTTAGTACATCAGATTGGGAAGATACTGCCCTGAAACACCTTGAACTGTAAAAATGAGTACCTAGAGTTAATCTTGACCATGCAATAACTGACTGCAAGCACCTCGGGAGAGGAAGTTTCCACAAGTGGTGGCAATTTGACTATTTAACATGATTCTTTGCCCAAGAGTGAAAAGGCATTTAGAAATAAAATCCCGAGGGAGAGCACAAGCATAAAGGGAGGGCATGGCAAGTAAAACAAAAAGCGCAAATTCTCCTTCGGTTCATAGTTTACACCATCCATATTGCAGCCATATAGTGAAATTCATCACATTACAAAGTACTCTGCTACTGGTGAAAATTTATGGGTTTAAAAACAAAGCAGCAGAATATACATCTTTCCAGGGATGATGAATTCTCCTACAAACACCAACCACTGTCACAGTGTTTGCAACATTAACTCCTTTCTGTGTCTGAGCTGATAGTAATATCTGTTAAATTTAGAAACAACAGCATAATGCACAACAAGTGGTTTTATTACCCTTGGGAAAGCACGGATGCATTTCAAAACAAAGTCAAATGTAAAGTTTGGGTCATAATTTTCCAAGCTATAGTCTTGGTTTGCAGCACCAACACCTACTATCTGGAACCTGGACTTCTTTTCTAATGGCTTTTTCCCTTATTTAACTTAATAAATGAATCAATTAGAAACAGTTTGTAAAATTTGTAATCATAACAGCATGGAAGAATGTCGTAGGAACCTTCCAAATGAATAAGGCCATGCACAGGAAGAATGACATATACCAAAAAACTGCCTTCCATCATCAAAGCAGACTTAGCTGCTAAACATAAGTATTTTCAGTTCTGAGAGAAGACAAATACTGTATTATACAAACCTATTTTAAGCATCTTCAGAGTTAGCACATACACTATGTTGTTCATCTCTGCCCTTCAGTTACAAGCAGGAAGACTGCAGGCTGGATACACCATTTCAGTGGCAACTGATTCCAGGGCACCATCTTTTTGAGAGCCATTGACATTTGTCTCCAACTGTTACAAAAACTTTTGCTGCTGGAAGATGACAGAGGCAGGCTCAGTCAGATGGACAGAAATGGCTTGGAATCATATGGGTTGAGAATCAGCAACTGCTCCTGCTTTGCAAGAGTAGGAGAACAGGTGACACATACAGACTATCTGGAAGAAGGTCTTTTTGCTGTACTAATTATGAGAGGACACACTTGCTTCCCTATACACTGCGCAGACACTTGGATGTAGATCAGGGGCACGTGCACGGCAGCCATGTGGCCAAGCTGGACTCCGACACTCCCAGCTCAGCACCAGAATCTGCAGTCAAAAGCTATCAGAACGGGTGTACTCCAGAATGCCTTTTTTGTTTCCACCCCCTCCCTATTTTGCAATCTCTTTTAGATGAAGATAACCAATAAAATCTTAACAGCACCATGCAGCCTTGTTTGCCAGTGAGCCCATGAGGCACAGCCCCAGAAGTGACCAGTGTCCCTCTTCAAGGCTGGTGCTGCTCTGGGTTAAGAGAGACCAGCCTAGGTGCTCTCAGCAGCACAGCAGCGCCTGCCCACTCCAAGTGGGGACCTGTCCTTGCAATAATTAATACACGCACTGTAAATGAAAGAACAGACCAGATGATCCTTGAGGTCCCTTCCAACCTTGTATTCTATGACTCTAAATGCTGAATATAATGTGATAATCTTCCCTTATATGCCTCATTATTTATTGGATTCTTTCTCAAAGGCAGATGGAGAGAACAGTGGTGTTAATCTCATTTGGGCTTTGAACGGATGCACAACATCCATTACCGTATAGCCATTGGGGCACCAAGTTGGAATGTATCTGCTTTATATGCAATAACTTGCAGCCAAAAAATTAATCAGCCTGTAAAATATCCTTTAAGAAAAACAATGGATTTCATAGTTGAGAAGCTGACTGAGAGGGTAAGTGACCTGGCAACAGCAACCCAGAGCCAGCATCCCCACTGCGGATACACAACAATAACCATGTAACTTAACGGACTGGTGAAACACCTCATTTAAGTTAAGCAAATTCAGTCCAAAAAATGTTTTTTACATTGAAGATATATGAACTATGGCTTGGTCAGTGTGCAGTGGGAGCCTAACAGCATTTGTGAATAATTTGTCCCTCTTACCTGAAAGCTAACATTGGGTTTTCAGTCTTCTTCCATCATGATCAATACTAAAATGATCATCAATACAGAAACATGAACCAGGCCAGACATCTCCAGGAGAACAGCTCACACGATGCACCTACTGCCTACATGTGTTATTCCCTGTGATAAGGCTTTATGGCAGTGCCTGGGTTTGTTATCCAGGAAAATAAAATTTGCGTCACTAATTCATCAGGAGGAAAGACATAATGTTCTTATTAAATGTTGTAACAAAACAACAACAAACAAACAACAAACCAAAATGCCAAACATGCCACCATCAAAAATACCACCAGCAAGAAAAGGTGGTGACAAGTTTCTTAAAAACATTGTGTGGGAAAGAAAAACCTCAAGACCACCAGACAGATGAAAATCCAATGCTTCCAAAAGCTTTCCCTCACTCACTCTTCACACAAAGCTCCATGCTGAAGCCAACATCCTTTTTAAGGTTTAAAACACAACATCAGGAAGCTATTATTATTTTCATACTTTCCAAAAGCTTTTCAGCTCTTACTCTGAGATGCACAAATCCATCAGCAAGCTCCAGAAGTGAAGAGGACGGGTCTGTTCCCAGGCACAGCTCCTGCCTTACAGTACAGGTAATGGTTCTGCATGTGACAGAGAACTGGACACGGGGAAAATGGACACCTTGATGCATCACGTCTTGTTTATGTTTTCTGTTTTAAGATTTATGCATGTTGAGCACAGCTCAGAGCAAGTAAGTTACAGTCCAATGCAACTTAATGATTTTTCTACCTGGTGCTTTCTCCTAAATAATGGGGATGTCTCCGCTTTCTCACCAAACGAGGGTTATGGCAGAAGAAATATTGTGGGGATGAAGCCATTCTGTGCATCCCCTTAGATAACTAAGCACCTCAAAGATCTCATCTACATTTTCTGAAAGCAGGTCCATGGTGATTTACTTAAGACACTGACAGGACTTTCCGCATCTTCCCAATGAAGGAGTAGCTGTCTACCTGCCCATTTTAAACAATGCATGGGATATTTCACTACTGAGTACCCCATCTCCTCCAACTCAGTGTATGGTCAAGGAGAATAAATCATCTGCCTGTGCTGAGCAGCACAGCTCCCTCCTGTAACTCCAGTATGATGCATGCTGACAGGAGGCTTGCTGGGGCTACCTGTTTTCATGTACACTGGTCTGAATTTTCAGCTGATGCTCTACAGCTGAGCTCCCCACTTCTATTACTATTTTTCCTTCATTTCCACCGCTGTTCAAGTCTGTAATAACAGCTCCAACACGTCAGAAGCAAGAGGAAGGAAAAGATTTAACAGCATGAACCAAAGAAATCACAGACAATGTTGTTGTCATGGTGGACAAAAAGGGAAAAGATGCTCTTCAAAGTCTCGCTGAATGACTTAGAAAAGATTTAAATATTTCAAGGTAATAAGGATGTGAAATTTTTACTATCCCCCAGTTTTCCACTCATCTGCTTTGACATTTGGGTTTTGAAAATACTTGGAACAACCTGAGAGGGGCGAACACACAAGTGCCTGTCCTCAGAGACACAATCCCCAAAGTGACCGGCTTTCTGCTTCTGTACAGCCAAATGCCTGAAAACATACTGAGCAAACTGTATGGAAACAGCCTGTAGAGTTCTCATTTATTTTAATTAACTCATAAGAGAGCTGTGGCTTAGCTCAAACTGAGAGTTTTTTAATCATAGAATCATGATCTGGTCTGGAAAACAGACAGATAAACTGAAATGAAATGGGAGTTTGTTCTGCCTTTGTAATGGTCTCCCCTGCTGAAATCAATAGCAAATTCAGTGCTCAAAACTCTGATACCCTGCTTTTTTTTCTTATTTTCTCTAAGTGAATTTCTAGTGATATCAGTTACTAACTTCCAATGTTCATACACTATGGCAAAACTAGACCTTGAAAAAAAATATGTATTTAGAAATGTATATATAAAGCCTATCAAATGTACCAAAATCTTACTAGAATAATTGAAAGAGAGTTCTTCCTCTTGGTTAGGTTATCTAAGCAACCCTGCTCCACTGCTCCACTTTATTTAGATTATAATTAAGTTTTTTATTTGCAAACACCTCTTCATTAAACTTCACTGTTTAAATTTACAGCTGAATGCTCCCAGTGACCTAATACAGCCACAAGATACGCTGACGTATTGGTTTATATACAGCACACTGGTACTCTTTCATTCCATATCAAATGAAACAATCAGGGAAAACAATTGCTAGACGGGAAATGGTTAATTTCCAATTAATAAACTGCCTTTCCTTTAAGCTACCTTCTGGAAGTCTACCATGACTTCTGGATACATTATTTGTATAGAATATCTAGAATATCTTTTGGATCGTAACCTAGAAACACAGCTAGAATGCAGTAGTGCTACTATCTGTGAGAAGTCAGGCTTGTACCTTTTGGGAGCCTAGTACTGCACTAGTTGCCACTGGAAAGATTAAATGTTTATGAAGGCATGCACTATAAATATTTTCAATGGGAAATAATTAGCGTGTTTTTCTCATAAGTTTCTTAATAAAATACTATTTCATTCTTGCTGGTACTCAAATCAGACCAAAACAACTGTCTGCTTCCAGTTGGTTTATAGATTGTGAAGCCTCCATTTTAAGAAACAAAAAAAGTCAGGTTTAAGACTGGAGTGTTCAAAACCAGTTCAGGTATTCATGCAGGCAATTCTAACTGCATTAAGAATCCCAACGCCTTCTACTCTGACTGGATTTTTTATCTATTTATTTATTTTTTAAAATTTACTAAGTCTTTTCTGTTACAACTCAGGATTACAATTGAAGTTCCATTAAATAAGAAATATACTTGAGGCATACGTAAATTTATTAAGGCATCTAATAAAAAGGGAGCATTTTGAGCACACAGATTCTAAATACTAAATACAACCAGAGTATAATAAGACTGCATAAGTCTATTTTGGTGACTGGTTTGTGTTTAAGCTGAAGACAGGAAGTCTGAAGTAAAGTTTCACTTTCTGACTTTCACTGATTTTGAATCCTAAAGGATGAAGCTGTGAGCTAAGTAAACACACCAGGTCTTCATGAAAAATAATTCAGTTCCCATGAACTGTGGGAACAAAATATGCACAGAATTCTTATTAGTTAGTCATCTTCAAATATTTAACCATGGTTGCCAATATTTCTTCCTAATGTAAAACACACCGTTCATAATTAAAAGAAATAAATATATACTTTTTTTTTAAACCAAGAAAACACACAAGCCATAGTGCAATGTATCTCATCAGTCAGTAAAATTGGAGTCTAAACTATGTAACTTAAATTATATGTATTAGAAACGTGGTAGCAAACGTGGTGAGATTATATTTCTTACTGGCTGCTCTTCACCTCTGTACAGGAGGTGGACTTGTTCCACCCCCTCTTAGCCTGGCAGGAGAGGGGAAACAAGGTGAACTGCCAGCTCACCTAATGAGACATCTCTGTTGGAGGGTGCTTGGAGACTTTTCTCTCCAGAAGTCTCTTTCTTACATATTGAAGGGGAAAGCGCGGCTGCAGATTAGGGTACAAAACTGATGAAAAGAACAAAAAGTACTGCACATGGTTCTGCCTGCAGTTGCCGGGCATTTAGAGGGAACAAGAATTACATGACTTGATTTACTTTACAAAAACTGATTAGTAAAACCCCCTGTGGATTTCTTAACTATACTGTGGAGGGATATAAGATTAGTGTAGCAATTCCCATCATCAAACGTATTTACTGTTGAAATATTGGATTAGTGATGTTGTTATCCACTGTTCCAAGATTATAAAGTGATTCTTTAAAATTGAGCAGAAAAATACTACACTCTATCATTTGTAATTAGATTTCAGTCTGAGTGTTTTTGCCTTTCCACAAAAACTAATTCTGCTTAAGAAAAAAAAAAAAAAAACACAACCCCCCCCCAAAAAAAGGAGAAAAGAACTGCGCTCTGCACACAAAGAGAAAGAAAACTATAGATGTAAAAGATGAAAAAAGTTACTTTCCTCTTCTGCTTTTGCGAGGCATACGGTTGCTCTTGGTCTGTATTGCTGCTGCTTGCGATGCCCATTGCTATGGCAATGCACCAGTGCTACACTGGGTGGTAATAAAGCCGTGTTGGTGCGAGGTGTTGCTTATTTGTAAGACACAGGTGAATGGGCACTACCTGAGCCTGACAAATCTGAGTCCTTGGATATTTAACACAGAACTTTGAGGAGAGCTTTAAACCTTGAGGGTCATCACTGTCTTGGTTTCCAGAGACAAAATGGACTCTGGGGGAGGAAGAGGATGAGGAAAGGGGATAAATTAATGTGTTCATTAAAGTAATAGGGCAACATTTGGGAGAGGAAAAGTAGTGCAACTGTACCCTGGCTTTTTAGCCATTATCTTGAGTGAGAGCACTTGGCATTCTTATCATTACTAAGCAAATAAAAATGCTACAGCACTAATAATATCACCTTCTCACTTTTTATCCTGTTGAACACATCAAAGAATCCCTCCTATGCAGTATTTCAGATAGAACAAAACTCCCATTCTTCAGCAACAGTGTACTGATTTAAAACTTTTTTTTTGGTGACTCTTACATCACTAATTATTATTCTATGTCTATCTGTCATGCTGGCAAACCTCACTTTTTGGCACTGCTACAGTTTTAAGCTGTATAACCTTAAACATTGTACTTTTTCCTTGTTTTGGTAAATCCTCACTCTCTCTTTCCAGATTTATCCTTCTAGCAATTTGAAAGAATAAAGCAATTCGTTTCTGAATCAGAATCATCATGATCAATATTATTTTATGCCATTACCATACAAAATTCAGATTCTAAAATAGTGTCATCAACTTCAAATATTTAAACAATCACAGATTACTTTGATTTTAAATTGTACTGATTGTAACTGACCATAAGAATAGAGGCTATAAATATGTAATCTTAACTGCAGCAGCTCTCAACAGCCTTGACAAGGTTTATCAGCTAAATGTTTAATCAGGCAAAGCAGCAAAAAACATAACCACAGGAATACATGGTATTTAGCATTTAAATAAAGCTTGTAAACCAATGACAAGCCTATTTGGGCGACTACTACCACACATGTTCCTTATCTGCAAAGGTCTTGTCCTGAATTTATCAGAACGAGTTTCTCATACTTTATTTTCCAGGCAGCAACATCAGTTCCCATTCACTGAGTTCACAGAAAAAGATACCAAAAAACTGCAAGTTAAAAGGTACGGCCATGAAAAAGAATTCCAATGTTGTCAATGTCATATTGCTCTAGGAACTTATTAAAATGCAGCCAAAGAAAACCAAGCCCGTAAAAACGAGAAGAAAACCCCACCACAGAGTAAGAAATGGACCTGACAAAGCAAGACAGTTCTACAATTTTTGGCTAATTGAACAGTTCAGTTTCAAATTTTTCAGCTGCCTGGCTCCTTCTAAGATGAAACCTTGAACAAATAAGGCAAATGAGAGTCATGACAGTACAGGCGACAGAAAATCTTCCCTCCCTCTGCACAAAAAGCATCAGTTCTGGTTCCCTCCAGACTATAACCTCTGTGTGAAATTGCCCGCCCGCTAATAGGTACCAGCTTCTCACCTCGTGGTATTAGGGGCCAGATGTGGTGCTTTCTGCTTCATTGACTGCTTGGCCCTGCACACTGAAACTGTGCTCACAGCTATTTCCTCCACTCTCTGTTGATAAAACGCATCCCACAGAAGCTCTCAACATTGAACGGGCAGTAAGTAGCCCAAGAAAATGTAATGATTTTTTATTGTTATTATTAAGCGGGCAGAAGTAGTGAGTCTCTCCCTTGGGGGTGGGGAAATGAGGGATGACTCAAAAAACTTTCATGTAAATAACTCCTTCTTGTAAATAGGAGTTGGATTTAATTGTGGTTCATTCTAGCACATTTTAAATATATTCCTCCTCCTTTTAGAGTTGGGAACCATTTGCTTTATGAGCACCATTTGGATCATTTGCCTGTTGCTCATAAAATAGACAAAGCTTTTATCCATGCCATGAATTTTTACTCACTTTATACAAAATATCTAAGGAGGGATTTGCAGGGGCCAGAATTACATCCATGAAAGAATTAACAACTAATTTAATTTTCCGCTACGATAATGGTTCCAGCAGTTTTTGATTTTGTTGATTACATTTCTTCTCTCCATGAAAGAAAAAAGCATATTGGTGTTAGCTTCTTTGTACGTATTTTTTTTTAAAGGCAGATTTTTTTTTTCCCCCAAAAACTGAATAGAAACGACAAAACCATTTCACATTTTAATCCGTGTAGCTACTAAATAAAGCAGTGGCAAATGCAGCTTTCAGAAGTGAACCGATAACACGGTGGTGGTCTGCACGTGCAGGAAGAACACTGATTCCCGTCACCACTGGGACAGTCCAACAGAACATTTATTTGACAATGCTGCCGGCAGCAGTCGCACAAACCACCTCTTGCAAAAGGTCACCTCTGACATCCACGGGCATGCACCGGGTCTCTCCTAAATGACAACCACAGCATCAAGCTGCCTCGACAACTCCTCTCACAACTCTGAAACCATAATTCACTCTTCTGTGCCAACAAACCAAAGACCAGTCCTAACTCCAAGCTCTCCACCTGTCTGCTCTGCAACTCGTGCTATAGGCAAGGGAACGGGAGGAGCCTGGTAGCCCTCCTCAAATGACTCTCCAGCTGTTTAGCACTGACAGCTGCAACAAAACACTTTCCTCAGCAGTTTTCTTCCTGCACATAAAGAGTTACTGTCTACTAGTAAGGATGGACCACAGCAAGCTCCTGTGGTCCTGCACATAAACATTATTGACTGCAGACACAGATCAATGCACCCTCAACTGTTGCGATTAGCAGCTGCCTGGGTAGAGGCGTCTGGAGGTTTGGCCATGCAGTAGCTGGAAACAGGCAGGGCACACACTGCACCTGGGAGCCTTTTATGTAGGAAGGATGGAAGATCTTGCATAAGAGTAACAGTTGGGGGATTTCCCCACAACAGGAGGCTTGCACATTTACAGATAATTATCTTCTTTCTATCCGTAGAGGTGCACAAACATGAATACCACGTAGCTATGACTACAGTAAAGAATTTAGCATTAAAGAGCTACTGTATGTTAATCAGCTGTATAGATTGTACCGTGAAAGCCTGCACTGTTAGCACTGCAACTAATAAAATAAATGCACTGAAGCATGAACAAAGCTGTAACAGAGATGTGGGGGTTTATTTCATTTCTACTTCTAAATTCCTACACTGTGTTTGCCACATGCTTTTGGAGTAAACATGCCTCTAGAACAAGCCTCAGTTCTACAATTTAATATGTCATTTGTAAAAACTAGAGACAAAACAGGAAAATATTTGTTTGGACCGAGTGCTTACAGCCTAAAAATAGAAGGCAGAGCCTACCTAGGCTACAGTCACACTGTAATTACGGATCAGGGGTTGCTACCTCTGCCTGGTTCTCTCCATCTTTGCCAGGAAGCTCTCACCTTGGGCATTACAGCTACAGATTCACTGCTGCCTTCAGCAACAGGTGAAGCCTGCAAAGCAGAGGCAGGGTTTTCTGTCAGGAAGAGGCACTATGCTGTATGAATTACAGATGTGGTAGCTGCCAAAGGAAAAATGCCCCTATGTTCATAAAAAGTAGCAGAATTTGCAGAAGCAACCCGATTCTTCAGGTTGGTCTTCCCAGCACCCTACTTCATCCCCACTCCAGCACCTTCTCTTGAACAGCCCCAGTCTTTGTCATTGGAGAAGCAACATACAGTTTCACTTACACTATGAACTGGTTCTTTCCTTCCCTCTCGTGACCTCTGGAGCCACGTATTTCAATGTGCAGTACAGTAAACTAATACACAAGGAATAAATAGCAAAAATGGCTCTGAACTCCTCCATGTAAGAAATCTGCAATAACCAGTTTGCTCAAGTAGGTGCACAACTGCAAGGCCAAAACGTCCAAACCCACTTTATTGTTAAGGAGGGCTGCATATCAATATCCCCATTTCTTTTTTTCCATGATAAAGTATTGCTTCACTTTTGGTTAGTTCCTCATGACATAAAAAGTCCATCTTTCAAACCTTCCTCTCAAAACGACAAACTTCCACAAATTTCATTTCTATACCAGGAAATGCTCACAGTTCAACGCACCCTTAAGAAAGCAGTTTTGTTTTGTAAGGTTCTACAGAGATTTTTAAGCACATAAGGAACACAAACTGAAGGCAAGATAATCATATCATTTTGGCATATGATGCCAAGAAACACAGGGCTACCTGTTGCAGCATTTCCTTGGAGCCCCAGATTAAGACTTAGAGAAACCACCATTACAGAAAAGACATTACCAGAAATGTTTTTCCAGCCTACCTGTGGCTGAGTCCATGGCTCCAAGGTTGCTTCTTTCAAAGGAGTCTGTGGCCTTCCCACTTCTTTTGTGTGCTTTTAGGAGAGAAAAGTATGCATCAGTCATGTGTTCAACCACTCTGTCAGCATTCACCATTAGTTTCCCTTCAGGGAATAAAAAAGTCAGGTACAAAAATCATACAAAACAATGGTAATGTATCACAGCTGAGTACATTTAGAGTAGGCTGTAGGTCTGATGCTTTTGCAGCTAACTTTTAGAGTTGCTTTAAGTTTCAAGATGTGGAGGTTCACGTATTTATCTGTGTGTACAGATGAAAAACTTGGACAAAAATATGAAATGATTTGCCAGTAGAGTACAGATCAGCAGCAGAATTTCAGAGGGAACTCAACTCTGGTTTCTCTGCCCTTTCCTCCCCAGGCTGTGCTATGTTCAATGGACACCCTGACAAAAGGACAGACTGCAGTGGTACTAACTTAAGCAGGTGAAGAAGAAGAAATATTATGGAAAACTTTTTTGAAGTCTGCATTTTGAAAACCTTGTTTTCAGATGAGAGCCCTCACCTCTCCTTAATGCTCTTTGGAACGGAAGCCAGAAGACTGAGCAATTAACAGCTTCTTGGTTTCCTCAACTTTCCATTACCGTGGAATCTTTCAATACTGACCATCCCAAACCCAAAGTCCATATAGTCAAATGGATGAAAGTAGTATTCAGAGAAGTAGTCTCGCTGACCATCCACACATTCCTTTTCTAATATTACCAAAATATCCTGCAATCACTTGTTAATGTCTGTAATTGCTCAGCTTCAATAAAAAGTATGTGAGATACTGAATAGGATGTTGGCTCTTTTTAATTGTCTCCATATAAATTTCCCATGGAAGGAACTTTAGACATGACTGCAAAAATGCCAAAAAGTCTCTCCTATTTTCATTCTCCCTTACTTCTTTCTGTCCTAAAATGGAAACAATGACATTCACAAAAAAGGTCCTCTGCTGAAATACACCATTTAAGTAGTGCCAGGATTTTCCTCCTCCTGAAATACAACTTCTGTAACGTAGCTACCCTTTGGATATGGCCTTTGACAATAAGTAATATAAATAGCATCTTATCCAGGTCTCACATCAGAGTGATCTAAATGCCCACGGAGACTGCAAGGGCTGACAAAGAGAGGGAGAGATATGCCATTGGATTTTCTGTCATATATAGTAAAATATGGCCACTTAAAAGGAAACTTTTTTTTTTTTTTAATACAGAATTTGTGGGCAACTTCAGTTAGCATGGAGCATTCACAGTACTCATTTCAAAAAACCACCTTATTAAATGGCAATTTCATTTGGGCAGGTTGGATTGCCTGTAATAATAGATTACAGGCAATCATTTTTTAAAATTTTTGTTATGTTGTATTTTGGGGTAGCAATGGAACATGATTCATTCTTGAAATAGAACAATAAGTGCATTTCAAAAGAAAAAAGAAATAACCACAGATTTAGTGAATGCTAGACGGAGTTAAAATGAATGCATCTGGAAAGGGAAGGTTGTATTTTTCGTATGTTCAAAAGCCAATGTATTCTACCTTATAATCTTTCTTTAAATGTAATAATCAAGCATCAAAGGGACCCAAACACATCATGAAAATTATTAAACATATCAATTGTGGTGCCAAGATACCATAATAATTCTGTATGGGATAACCTGCCAGGAACTGACATTAAAAAGCTGTCTTGAGAAATACTTTTCCTTGGAATTTCACATCAGCCTTTATACAACATTTGTCCAGTCAATCTATTTTAAGGCAGAGAGAAAAAGGAGAAAGCAAGTGCGTAAGTACATGAAGAAAAGAGATGCAAAAGTATACTTAGGTGAGGCAATGCTTAAAAATGTTTGAGTGGCACTAAAAAAACCATGCTTTAAATTTTAGATACGACTTAACAAAGAGTCAAACACCTCTTAATGGTAAATTTCTTATAAACTAGCACCTTGTGTTCTTCATTTACTTCTTACCGTTTCCACTACCCAGCACCTAAAGAGAGTCTTCCACCCCTCCAATGCAAGCGTCAGATAGTGACAAAAACCAGAAAGAGAGAAAACAGAGCAGATTCTGGGACAACGGCTATCTAGTCAGCAGCCTGCATCCTGGAGCACACGGAAGAAAGTAAAAACCAAGCAGTAACTGTTTTCCAGCCCCTTCAGGCTCTCCATACACAGCACCCATCAACTTGTTAGCTCTCATTTCCATTTTTAGGACACCATCTCAGAACTAAAGGAATTGAGCTCTAGAAATTCAAAGCCCTTACATACAGCACAGATCCTGTCTGCCACAGAGAGCCTGCAAGTGTATTTGCACTGCCACTTTTCGGTGTGGAAAAACATCTTATACATGAGCTGTGACTACATGTGAGACAGCTTACAATGAAGCAGCACTTGTACCACTAACTAGCGGCACATCTGCTGCAGCTTCCAGCTCAGCATGCTTCAAAACTCGTATTGTGCCAATACCTGTTCTGAACTACCTGCTACTACAGCAATTTTGCTTCTAGTACACAAGCTCCCTACCTACTGCTTGCTGAGATATACGCTCATTCTTAATGGATCACATAAGCACAGCACTTATTCACAAGTTCACTTTTTTTTTTTTTTAAAGAAGAATGTGGTAATGACAGACAATCCTCTTGGGAACTTTCTTCTTCCAGCACAGATAAAGAAGCTCTTCATAAAAGTGGGAAGCTTTTGAAGCCTTTATCCCCCCATTTTGCTTGGGGCATCTTCCCACAGCCTTCTGCAGCTTCTACAATTCCTCTACAGATACAACAGAATATGCCCACAGTCTTTTGTTTATGTTCCCCCCACTTCCTCAATTTGACATTTAAGTTTCACGCATAAAGGAAAATTGTACTCCTAATGAGATAAAGATGGAGTGATTTCAACCTGGATATTACATTATGGTTTCAGCAGTGCCATTAAAGCTCCCTTAACTCTTGTACGTACACCGATTACAATTTCTCTAGCAGGCAGGCCTGACTTCCAGAATAAATCGGGCTCTTTTCAGGTTTGATGAACCGCCTGTCACTTCTGCTACAGCCAACAACCCTTCCACAAGCATGGGGTGTATCTGGACAACCGGTTGGGTTCCTACCATTCATCCAACACCTTTTGAGACCTCTCCCTCTGCCAGAGTTGAGGGAGACTCATTTTGCTGTAAATCATTACCTAACACCCTGTATCGCTACCCTGGCACAGGCACTGGGGAAGGCAAGAAAATACAGGAGACTACATAAGGTCTCGCCGGCTGTAAAAGTTTATCTCAGTAATCCCTCTTGCCCAGTGGGAAATGCAATACTGTCAAGTGTTCCCCAAGGCCAGGCAATCCTCTCTATCCACTGAAAGTCTAATTTTCAGGTATTTTCAGGTATTTTCAGTATGAAAGGACAGTTTCATTTGCCGAGTCATCATACAGCCAGTCACATCAGTCTTCCACCTGACCACCTAGAAATTCTCCTGATCAATTATGTTAGCAATCAATAAAGTCCAGCATAATGACCAGGTAGTAGAAAGACTGTGCACAAAATATTTTGCTGATATTTGGAATTTTCCGTCCAGTTGTAGCAACAAAAGAAAGCTTTAATATTTAATCAAAGTAGTTACTAAATCTTTTTTTAGGGAAAAATGAAATTCATCATGAATATTTTCTGTTGTTTATTAGGAACAATAAGTTAACAAACATCTAATTACTTATGACAGCTTGACAGGTAACATTCAGGCTTCCAAAATCTACTAGAGAAAATAAATTGTAAAATAGATTTTAAAGGTTATGAAAGTCATCCTTTTAAGTCAGACTTCATTTTTATCCTTAAGATGGTCCCCAGTCTGAAATGTGAGAAGGATACCTCTAGCACACTTGAGAGAATTCGTACTAATCTCACAACAACTGCCTGCGCACAAAAGATCTCCCTTCTGATGGCATCTTCCCCCTATGGGACTTGGCTCCTGGTGTCTGTACAGATTAGGCTGATCCATAACAAGATGCTGCTATTTGCTCAACCTATTTGCTTCATCAGACTCAACCCCATTGTCTCTCTGCCCTACGGTCTGGGATCCTGCCCTGCCAGTCTCCTGCACAGGTCAGGAAGGTGGGATGCTGGTGACTGTGGAAGAGGGATGCCCATTCCTTGTGATCCTGTCCAACAGCCACCCACCGAGCTCTCCCTTTTACCTCTGCCTCTCCACCCTGCATCACACTAGCAGCAGCAACCAGAGGAAGCTGCCAGGTCCCACTGCAGATGCAGACAGCACAAGGATTTGAAATTCTTGAAATCCTCAAGAGCCAAGAGAAACAGGCAGCTGCCTACTTTATGCCTCTTCCTCACCCCTGGCCACAGGGCCAGTTCTATCCCGTCACCTCCTACAGGCAGGAGCACTGAGCTGCCAGGCAGCCGCCTCTAATACAAAATACATACTCTAAAATTGTGCGAAAGTCCTTCCCTTTTTGCTGGAAAGAAGTTAAATTATGTTCAATTGCTTAGCTTTGGCTTCAAAATAAAAATAAAATTTCTAGGAACGTGACTGATGGATATGACTAATTTTTCAACGACTATCACTTTTCCAGGCAGGCTGCAAAGGGAATTTGTTCTCGCCCTCAAACTTATTATTCTAATACTAAACTACTGGATCTGTTCAGCTAGGTATCATCTCCTTTTCATCCCCGTGGCTGTATTGACAGCCTTTTGCTTTCCTTCAAAGGAAAATTTGGATTTATTAGAGTTAAAAAGGCAAGAAAAAGTTACAACATGACGATTTTGGTTTATGTATTTTGATTTCTGGAAAAGCCCTAAAATTATCTAGACAGATACTACCACCAATAAGTCTAATGGTTATTGATTGCTGTGAGAAGCAAAAGCAGATTGAAGTTCAAAGATAATACGATGCATTTTTCTTTGGTGCCTTACAAAACTGCTACAGCAGCATTAAGATTGTCTGACTCAAAGTGTTCTATTCCTGCACTTTACAGGAAATAAAAAAGAAAAAAAAAAAAGAGAGAGAGAGGAAAAAAAAAAAAGAAAAAACGTCCTTTATGAAATTGTCTTTCAAGCTAAAATCCTGTATGGCTTGAAGCAAGACTTCGGAAAGAAGCAGCAAAAGACATTTTGTAAATAGTATATTAGCTGTGTTACATTATCGAGGTCTGGTTGGGATTGCACATGTTTATTTGGGGCAGCTTTTGTCTTTTCTAGTAATGTTAAAAGTACACAGCCAAAAGCTACGGTTTTAGACAGAAACTGTAGACTTTACTCTTTTTCTGTCCCACATTATAATCAGGAAGTCATGTATACTAATTTCACTGTCCAGGCAGAACATCTTTATTATCACACTGAGACAGAGAAGTGCTGTAAGCCTGAGAAGGAGATTATCTCCGTAACAATGTCTCTTCCTTGCCTGTAAGTTGATTTCAGGTAATTGGATTCCTGCAGTCTTCTCCTTCAGCCTCCTAAGATCCTTCATGTGAAAGGTGAACAGAAGGGTTAATTTCAGTGAAGAAAGTATAATTTTAGGTAACAGTGCTAAAAAAAAATAAAATTGTTCCACATTTCCAGGCTTTGTATAAAGAAGAAAATCAATCTGTATGACACATAAGCATATGGGAAAGCCCTAGGACAGCTGAAATCAAGATGTTAGTAAGGATTCTTATGGGATGGGTTTTGCAGTGTCTTCAAGAAACACATTAGGTCCGCCTTTTCCCAAAGAACAAAAATACAGTTTGGAACTCACAGGTAAAACCCCCTTTTCGTGGAGGTATTGGCAAGGCACCCACAGTCTAGAGACGCAAAATGTGATTTGGGAAGGATGGGAATGATCAGTTTTCCAGACCAACTGGCAATCTGGCATTGCCACAGACACAACTTCTATATTGGTTTGGCTGCAATGACTACAGCTCCATTTTTGAAAGTATCACACCTTGCAATGTTGCTGTACATCCTCCCAGAGATCCCTTGGCCTCAAAAGCCACAATTTAACCCAGCAAGTCTCTAATAGTTCTGCCAACAGGCAGCTTTTATCTTGCAATTACTTCTCCAAAGATGCAATAAATCACCTAGTGCCTATCCAGCCACCCAGCAATTATAAGGGCATGATTTCCAGAGGTGCAGCACACCCACAGCCTCCATCGCTTACAGCTGTTACACTGGTCCTGTGGAAAAATCAGCCCTTTGCTTGCATATTTCCTTCTTTTGTTCCAACATATCTATGAGTAAAGCGGGTGCCTGGCAGGAGATAGAGGAATGAAAGATAAAGGCAGGGTGTGGGGTGGGGGTTGAATGACTACAGCATACTAGGAAATCTCAGAGGTTTAACAAAGCCTGACATGAGATTTGCCAGATGGTTCTGTACCGGATTGTAAAACTTTAAACTAATCTTCATTTAAGAGTTTTAAGGGCTGTATCCCTCTTATAAAGCCTCTTGCTCTTTTGCCTGGTGATTCTGGTAAATTATAGATCAGACTTTAGAAAACTGCTTCCATGAACAGCGGCTCCTTAAATCTCAGCTAAACTAAGCAAGAAGATTACATGTTATTATGATGTAGCACAGCGGGATTTTTGTACAGCAAACATAATGATGTAGAGAAGGATAAAACTATCATTCTGTGCAAGGAGGTCATCCGTGGAAGAACAATGCTCTCTATACAGCTAGCAAATCCATATGTACATGGTGAATCTTCACGTGGCAGATTCTTTTTCTTAATGGTTCTGTAAAGAAATGCAACCATAAGCAAAACCCAGATCTGTACTTCAGGATTCAATGATCATCTTACAGGAAAGGAGATGTCATTTGGGAGAAATGATTCCAAATATTACTAGAAAATGTATCTATTTCAAGGGCAATTTTAGGGTAAAAGACATTCTATTGGTTTTATGCAAGGAGAAAGGATTTTCTCTGAATCCCCAGTGAAATGTCATATACTGTGTGTAGTATTAAAAATTAAAATGCTCACTAATCTTACAAGTGCATACATATACTTTTAATTGTAAATCAAATACAGTTCACATGGAAATGCACAAAGCAAAGTCGGTATACTAAGGTGTAGGAATTTTTTCTACCTGCTGTCAGTATTTGTAATCTTACACAGTATCTGCCCTCTGCTATAATTTCAACTGTGAATTTATAGATTTCAGATATTAAATGATGACAAAGTTGAAGTGAGAACAGTGGAGAATAAAACCAAGCGCTAGGTAACTAGCAATAGCAAAACTTCAAAAATCAGGAGACTGAGATCACCAAGTTCTGAGACTTGACATAGTAATTTAATACTAAAATTGTGGGCTATCAATCTTTTGAACAGATGATACAAACGTTTAAGTCTGTTCAGCTTTGATTCAGCAGCCTATTGAATTTGCTCTAATTTTCTTCTTTTGCACGTGGTTCTGAATGCAATGTAGTAATGTCAAATGACCTCCCCCTTCTCTCTCTTTTTAATTGAAACATTATTTCCTGCACATGAAAGCTTTTGGCTTAAAAGCAATCAGGTGTGATATTCACATCTCTGGTCTTTTCAAAATGTCATGCACAAGAGTCATACACAGGAGTTAGAGGGATTTATCCTAAAGCTCTCTGTAAGGATATCAGCATTTTGGAGAGCCTAAGAAAATGCCTATCTATGACAATATGCTACTGAAGACTTTGTTGTTCAACTGATTTTATTACATTTAAGTAACAATCAGGTGGTGTGTTACACTTCTGTTTTCCCTTGCACTTCATTGCTAACATACTTAACAATTTTAAGAACTTTTTATCCTTTCTGAAATTTGGGAATCAATGCGTAGTTCAATTCTTTCTGCTACAACAAGAGGAGCATTCTCACAAATTCAGACAATCCCGAGGGAGCAAAATTACTTAATATTGATAAACACAGATTTTTTTGTTGTTGTTGTTGTTCATATATTTAAAAATCTTAGTGGTAATAGCTGATAAAATATGCTCACGCTGCTTCTTCTGTCTTGAAAGTATTTACATGTATAAAACTAATGTGACATTATATGCTAAGTTATTCTTACATCAAGTGAATGGGGGGGGAAGACCATAATATCAAACATCTTGTTTTAGTTGCCTGAACTCTACTTAGCTTTTAAAGAATGAATATAAATGTACACAAATCCGTTTTGTGACTTGGATATAAAGCATCATGTTAAAAATGTAGTACAAGGTAGCAAAACTACGAATTTTTATATTCCTACATATTTTCTCCAGAGTTAAAATTCCTATTTCTTGTTTTATCCCTTCATAAACAGGGTCTCTTCCCATAGGTTACAGAGGAAGTATAGCGTAGCCTCTGCCAGTCTCCACCTTGCCCAAATGGTCTTTTTTTTTTCCCCCTAGGGCTTGTCATCTCCTTTCTCTATGATGAGACCAAGTTTTACTTTATAGAAATCCAGCTTCTTATAATGAACATTTGCAATTTAAATGGCTCTTTCTCTCTGAACAATAAGCCTGAATTGGATAAAGTTGCTAAAAGCTAAGGCTTCCTAGGTTTTTTACTTTAGTAATCAAGCAAACTAAAATTACATTATCAGACCTGGGCAGGAGTAGCCTGGACCTGGCTGGTGGAGAAAGGTCTGAACGGGAATCTCACACACCAATTACAGCCAGCAGAGAATGGCTGACAAACCCCTATGCTTTAAGCTTTGAAGTGTGGCAGAACTAAGGAAAATGTGCCACCTTAAATTAGATTTTTCAAGAAAGTTGATAAATAGGCTTACTTATAAAGAGCAGCAAGACTAATCTGCAATTCTCCTGACATTAGAGACAACATGATCTATAGAAGCCTTGTTGGATCATCAGCTCTTTTCATTTGATGTCATCCTATTTATACTCCTTATCCCCAGCTGTGACTATTTGTCTTATAAAGTGTGTTTGATTTTTCTAGTGCATATTATAGTTCTTAGTATATGAAGTAAAATAAAAAGTCAGATTGTTTTTCAGGTGATAAGACCATGTCCGGAACTGGCACTTGTACCATAAATAATCCCTCAAGAGATAAAGAAGTACATTTGGAAAGAACTCTTTTTTTTTTTTTTCTTATCAAGTCTCTGAGTAAATGATTCAGCACTTATCCTAACCTATGGCACAGAATTCAGACAATGCAAGTGGCATAACTTGTAAAATAGGAAGGAAGAGGAAACGTATGTAGGAGTCACCAAGTGTAGTTAAGAGTAGATGGAGCTACTCTAAGGCAGGTCAGTGCAAGGGAGATTCATTGCCATTAAGCCCAGAATGTCTGTGGGCATCAGCACAGCTTGTGAAAAATATATTTGAGACTTTCTATAAGCACAGACACACGTAATCACATACTACTGACATGTGTTACTTTACATGGAGTTGGGACAGAGTCTGAAAACTCAGTATTATTTTACTAAAAATCCATTTAAAGTTGTATTTCATTCTTGTTAACCAAAAGAAACTGATGCCTCTCTGCAGCTTCTTCCCTTTCACATCTATGCACATCAGCTTTCCATCAAGAAAAACAATATGAAAATGCTTATTTACTTGTTTCAGTGGGAAATTGCAATCCCACAAGTGTCCACAGTCCCATTACCTTTCCCTCAACATTCCTATGTTATTACCAGCCTTATCTTCACTTGATGTCAGGAATCTCTTCTGCAGTTAAAGGAAAAAACCCACCTTGGTATCACACCCTCAGCTGTGCCAATAGGGTTTGCTGTCAGGAGAAGAGTAATTCTATTTCAGGAAGAATTATAAAATTCTAACCTTTATTATAACATTACTTATTATGAGGGAACCTACAACTCATCAGAAGTCTCGATGGGCCAGGGACATCACCTAGGGAAGTTGGACCAAGGAAGAAGATTTTGGAAGTCCTGAGGGACTGGCACCAAGATACACCAGTGTCAGAATTTCACTGATACCAAACTGCCTCCAAACTTCTAGCAGATTTGTGTGCTTGGGACGTGGCAGCAGCAGTGCAACTCAGATGGGCTTGGAAGCATTCTCAGAGTTTTTTGAAGTTCTGTCTTTTGGAAGGGTTTTTTTTGGTTTGGGTTTTTGTGATTTTCTACATCTGTAGGTACCAGTCACAGGCCCACCCAGGAGATTCAGGGAAGTTATCATAACATAAATGTGCTATCATTATTGTCTAGAGATCATTACAAGATACCTTGTCCCAGATATTGGGATGGCTTTACAACTTAAGTACTTAATACAAGTATTACCTCTAGTGCATCTGTTTTCTTGTCCCTAGGCTGACCAGAAACACGCTCAGAACACAGGCACGCAGCAGAGGCAGAGTCTGTCTGTTCCTGCCGTACACCCGGCAGCAGAGCGATCGGCGCAGATCAGCAGTGCACGGGGATTACACAGCCCGTGGTGAAACACACATCACCACAAAATTTTATTGCTGTTGCAGCTGAAGACAGGTAGATAAAGTTTAGAAGGTGAAACAATGAACAGAAGAAGAAATAAACCCCATGCTGTCTATAGGTTTTATAAATGAGGTGAGAATTAAGAATGCAAAGGGATCAGGGGAGATCTGAGTCCTTTAAATAATGGGCACAGCAGGAGGGGTATTTCTAAAGTACTGAAGAACACTGACAAGCAGGAGTTACAGGGGTGTTAAGGATGTCTAAATCCTGCGAGGTGTCTTCACTTAAGATAAATCAGTTTCTGACCATCTTCTACCAACTGTATTGTACCCAAGTCCACATGCATTCTCACCTTCTATTTTAAATCTTATTTTAATCCCAACACAGTTTCTTAAATATGTTTCCTGACACTCTCCACATTTTCTATTTTATTTTCTGTTATTCATTAATTATTGAATGAGAGATTGTTTCCCCACCTTGGGGCATGGTGGGGAAAGAGAAAAAGAAAACCCAGAACATGTATTTATGGAAGATTAGATTTCAGATACTATGATTACAGTAGCTTATGCGGGTCTGCTTCTGCTAATAATACCTGCAGTGGAAAACTTTCCAAGCACAGTCCTTTTTTATAAAAACAATAATGAACTGATATTAGTATCGTTCCTCTGGAAGCATCATTTTCCTCATTTTAAAAGTGGCATGCTAAGGAGCAGAAATTACAGGATTATACATACAGTAATTTTTAAAGCAACAGACAATTTTTATTCTGAATGCCAAGATGAGAGACAAAATTCCCTCTCTTTGATAAGACTGGGAAGAAAACTACTGTCCTAAAGTAATACATTGGTTTACTGGAAGTAGATTTCATAATACAGGAGATAAAAATTTGGAAAACACCTTTCAAAACAGATGCATATCCACACACGCGTTCTCTCACTCTCTTGTTTCCAGAGCCACTCCAGAATTCAAATATTTCTGATGTGCTACGTGAAAACATATTTCATTTTTATATGCCTTTTTATAGAACAGACTGTTACACTGTATAGGATTCTGTTATTAAGCAATACACTGTGTAAGTCAAGCTTTTTTCTAAATCACTATAAATAATTCTTTTTCTGCATCTGACTTCCCAGCAGTACGTTAGAGATACAGGGCACGTGAAATCTGAGGGAATGAGTTAGATGATGTGATATCTCAGTTACAAGCTCTGGCCCTAAGCAGGTGAATATGAAACTCTTGGAATTTCAGCAAAAATGTTTGCAAAGGATTGAATCCAAAACATGGTAACATGTACACATACCTGGTCTGGTTTAGCTACTATGAACACTCAAAATAGTGAGGATGTGAGAGCAGAGACTTCAGTTTGAGACAGCTTACAATGAAATACAAGAAACTTTGCAAGTTTTAGAACTCCATTTTTTTTCTGTCAAAACTCTACGTGTTATTAGGAAAAAGTGACAAAAAATCAAATTTTTAATTTCAGGTAGATATGAACTTATAAAAACCAAATATCACTTCAACCATCCTCTTCTGTTGATTTTGTAGGAAAACAAAATGCCAACATCCTAGTGCATTAAGGAAAACAATATCAAAGGAGCTACTATTTTGTACTCTTACATGTGTTAAAGAAAATGGCAAATTGCTGTAATTCTTCCAGATGATGTATTCCAGGAATAATTTGAGCTTTTAGAAATAGTTAATGACATAAAAATCATTGAAGCATCATTCTGATGGAAGTTGAGGGTTTTGCATATCTCACTTAACGTAAGAAACTTGCAAATAAACATCTGAAGCACGTGAAAAGCAACGGGAAAACCACAGAAAATGGTTATCACTGGATTTCTAATCTATTTACACTCAATTGCTACTTGTCTTAAGCACACTTTCAGTGAAATATATGACAGTGAAATAATACACAGTAGGCACTTTCATTAATTTATTACAAGTGCACTATTATGTCTATATGCAGTACGGTGGGAATAATTTCACTTACAAAATTGTGATATTTTCTAAAGGGTTATGCAACCTTCTCTATTACCTATTATTTTTGTATTCCATAAAAACCAAAAACCCCAAAACAACATTACACCATTCTGTTTTCTCAGGATTATTACACTGAACCTGCTGATGTAAATTCAAAATCTTAAGGAATATGAAACACTCTCACAACTTACATGACAGTGGCCCTTAGTCCTTTTCAGATTATGTTCTTTATTATTCCAACTCCTACACCCCATAAAGTATTACTGAAAGGAAATATCTGAACTTGCCACAAAAAAAAACCCAAAACCAAACAAACCCAACTTTTTTTTAGGGTTCAAAGCTCACTACAAAAAAAGCAAGCCACCAAAACCCAACAAATACCACAAATTAAAAAAAAATATCCTGGGTCTGTATTCTGTCTTTTAACAGTTGATTTGTTTTTCTAAATGCAAGTATAGGTTAATCATAACTTTATCAACAAAAGAAATCAAAGAACCTTTATTTAAATGATCTCTTTCTGAAGTAGGGAAATGGAAACCACTTTGTCCCACCACCCTTTAAATATTCTTGTCAGTCTCATTGTAACATAAGTGAGGATAAACCACCATTATTACAAGAACATAAAGCTGTTATGATCTGTCCATACATGTATAAAGCCTCAGAGTTCAAAAGGTAAAAAAATCATATTTTCTTTGCTATTCCCGATTTATCTCAAGGGGAGCAGTAGGAAAGAAGGGGCTGAATAAAACTTGACTAAACCAAATGGCATTTTCTGGGCAATCCAATCGCATGCAGAAGAGATAGGCTGGCTGTACAAATGACCCAGCTTCACGTTTTTTCCCTTCCCTCCCCAGCTGAGCACATACGCTGCCATTCAATATTAGTGAAGTGGAACTCAAAAAGCAAACATCATAAACTTTCCATCTCCTTCAAAATTTTGATGTTCAATTCCAATGCAGCAGTGTATCTGGCACCAGTACACTCAAGGAAGATTTGTATTGGCCACCCCAAGGAACCTATCCTGACAACATCCTAAACCAATCATTCTATTCTTTCTTGAGCAAATAAGAAGTTGGAATAAAAATGAAAATAAGAACAAAAAAAAAGAAAAAATGTCCCTGCTGCTCAGTCATTGGGTGCTAAGGTTTCAGCTGGGACAAGATTTATTTTCTTCCTAGTAGCTGGTACGGGGCCATATTTGGGCTTTACTATGAGAATCGTGCTGATAACACACTGATAGTTTAGTTGTTGCTTATCCTAAGTTAAGGATTTCTCAGTTTCCCATGCTCTGACAGCATATATGAGAAGCTGGGTGGTAGGACAGCTAACCCAACTAGCCAAAGGGATATTCCACACCACAGGGCACCGTGCCCAGTCTATGAACTGGGGGGAGTTGACCGGGAGGGGTAGATTGCTGCTCGGGGACTGGCTGGGCATTGGTGAGTAGGTGATGAACAACTTCATTGTGCATCCCCTGTCTGCTCTTGGAGTTTTTTTCTTCCTCTTTTTGTTATCTTCCTTTTCATTACCATTATATTTCATTTATTAAACTGTTCTTATCTCCGTCAGCAAGTTTTACTTTTTTCCTGATTCTCCTCCCCATGCCACTGGGGGTTAGGAGGAGTCAGTGAGCAGCTGCGTGGTGCTTAGTTGCTGGCTGGGGTTAAACCACATGACATACAAAGAAAATGGCATAGAAGAGTTCCCTCAAAACCAGCTGCTTTTGATACATAGCAAAATGAGCATGTGTCACACAACTGACGTTGGACAAAATGGCAAACAGGGATGACAAAAATTACAGGGTAGATAAAAATTACAACAGGGATGGAGGAAGACTTCTGGAGAGCCGAAGGTCAAATAAAAAATGCAGAACTATTTTCTGTTTTAAATACGTGTGATAAATATAAACTTTAAGACAAACAGACCTAATCCTGCATTGTCCTGAATCCTGTGAGTGAAGAATTTTGCATAACCTCACATCTCTGTTTCATGGAAATTTTTGAAGAACTGTTACATCAGTCAATTTTTAGACTCTTTTTAAACAATCTTAGAAAGGTCAATAGCAGTAAATAGAATATAGCAAAGTATCATGAAATGTTATACTCGTATTCTTAACACATCAATGAATCACACTAAAGATTTAAATTACATTCCTCATCTATTACCCAACTCATCACACAGGGAATCTGGAATCACTCTTCACTAGATGAAATACCTACAGAATTCATATATAAATTTCCCTTCAGATTATACCTATAAATGCATGAACTATTACAAAAATCACAAGATGTATAGAAAAAACCCCAAAACATGCAATGTGGGAATCATTTCTCTACGTCTCTATTTACAGTTTTTTCCTCTTTAGAGGAATACTCTACCACAGCATAAGAAACCACAAATTCACTTCAGAGAAATCAGTTTGTTTCAGCAAAAATTAGCATGGAAGAATCATATCATAAAAGGTTAAAATGGCTATAAAGGAAACTACACAGCTCAAGTAAAGCCTTAAATAGTTATCTCCTTACAAAAGTTTAACACTATTCTCAACCAGAGATCAGATTAGCTAAAAAAATTGTCACATCCCTCTCCCAGAAACGTAGTGGGATTTGATTTTTTTTTCCTTTCTCTTTCTTTCGCAGTCCTTATGAAGCTATCTAGTTTATGAAATTTCTTCAAGCAATTTTCTGCCAACAATTGGCTGCTTTAATTTACCTCTATCGTAAACTCCCAAGCACAAGAATCAGTTCTTTGCTGCTTTGAGTTCTGCATTTAATTCTACATTCCTTCCTTTCATTTCGGAAACGTCCGCCTCTATCTGCATCATTTTACTTTGGGGCATCATTTAACTTAGTCCTCCCTAGCCACAAGTCCTAGCAGACCCTCCCACAAACTTCTCGCTTCAGTAAATTGATTTGCTGTCTCCTCTAACTATCCTTCATAACAAATCAATCCTTTGACTCCTCCAACTTTTCTGATGGCTTACCTCTTGCCTGCCAGGTGAAAGTTGTAATCATCCTCTGTTATTTATCTATTTTTATTTCTCTGTGGCAGTGGATATGACTGCTCACCTTACAGCCTTGGAATACTTCTTTCACTTATTTCCATTTGCCTCACTGTTTCAGAGCATACCAGAAAAAAATATCAGGGGGTGGGGGAACCAAACCAAAGCAAGCAAGCAAACAAAAAAACCCCAAACAAATAAATAAAACCACAATACCAAACCAAAAAAAAAAAAAAACCAAAACAAACCAGCAAACCAAACAAACCCCAAAACAAACAACACACACACACAAAAAAAAAAAAAAAAAAGAGAAAGAAAAAAAGGGGGGGGGAGAAACAAACAAACAAACAAAAACTCCAAAAACCAAAACCAACAAAACCACCAGCAAACCAACCAACAAAACCAAAACCCACAACACAAAAAAGGGGCAAAGAACACCTAAAACAACCACCACCACAAAAAAAACCCAACCCAACCAAAACCACAAACACACAAACTAAAAACAAACAAACAAACAAAACCCCAAAAGATCAGGATCTAGGACTTGATCTCAACTGACAAATGACTGGAATCAGCCATGCAAAGAAATCCCGTTAAGAAGCTCTACGGAGATTGACTGCTGTACCTCAACAATCTGGAGCGTAATTAAAGACCGAGCTGTTCAGACAATCTGGAGCAAGTCAGTAACTTCACATGAGACAGCTTTGTACCTTGGAAAGACCACCACATCATTACATAGGTCAGAGAGGCAGGAATAAGGTAATAAGTTAAGGTAACCATACCCCTCCGATGGAAACACAAAAACAAATGGCATTGTTCATCCCAAGAGGAAAATGGAAAACGTGACAGAAGAGGACACATGTACCAATAGACACAAGTGTATCTGTAGGTCAAGTTAATTATATGGTGACTGCTCTCAAAATTCCAGTACAAGAAGTGGGGGGAATCAATTAAATAGGTTATTTTTAAGGGAATAAAAAAAATCCCCCTTCCATGCCTAGAAAGTACCAAGCCAAGAGATTTAGCAAGCATATACACCTGATACAACAAGGAATTAATTTTCCAGTGGGGGATAATGTACTCTTCTGTGAAATATGCAGCAGTGT